>CM055345.1:8314447-8395403 GCA_029228605.1 Salix koriyanagi | reverse complement strand
AAGTTAAATGATCTGATGATTCAAACCAAGAAACAGAAAAATTCAAGTTCGGCTGTTTTCTTTCTTGGTTACAACTCAAGTTTCTAATTAAACTAAGACAGCACAATTCTAACTCTGATGGTCAAACAACCAAATGCGAGGAAATTGAAGTGTCCACGACCAAAGAGGCATACAAGAGCCTGTTCCATGTATCAGGCAGCCCTGGTAAACACCAATGGCTGCAATCGGGATGAGATTCTTCTAGCAGTTTCTGCTCAGTTTTCAAAATCTTTTCCTGCTTTCTTGCGTACGAAGCTGGATGAGCATCTCTTCTATACTCGGATAGCTTTGTAATGTTCAGGTATCTCACTGGTATCGCCATGCTTCGAATTGTTATCTCAATAATTTCTCTCATTGATTTAGGAAATGCAGACTCGTACGACTCGTCCATATTGGGTCGTGTTATATTGTAACACCACTGCTTCCCCTGGTGCTGCGGTGATATGCTTCGGAAAAAGACGGTGGTTTTGGCTCCATCAACATGGCGATCTATCCAACGAGCCCAAGTCCTCATGCCTTTCCTTAATGCAGACTCAATCTCCATCTCCTCAACTAATTTTCCATTGTACTGAAACAAATCCCACCTGCAGATTAATTCATCAACCAACTTCGATATTATTTCGCGTTCAAATTCAACAAGTTCAACTACCTGCCATAATTATAGCTCAACTGGGAAACTTACGCCTTCATTTTCCCACTGTGAACCCACCAGTGGCCAGTGTTGAATACCATGACATCAGCTCCGCCCCACCTCTTGGCTAAGGGTGACAGTTTGTCAAGACTTAGGATTCTGCTCCCATTCTCTTGCTCAAGTTGCACCAAAAATGGGCTCCAGTAAAACTCCACAGAACAATTATAGTCCTGTAAGAGGAATAGTCTTACGTTTCAGGGTTTTTAAAATTGCTAGAGGGTTATAATTGAACTAATCTAAGAATCTCTGGAGGATGATAATAGCATAACAAAGAATAATCGTACCTTGGCTTTGAAGACCTTATAGAAACCGCTACGAACATCTACATGAGCTTGAGAAGAAGGTATGGCTGAATAAAGAAGGCAAGCTAGAGATTCCCATTGGTTTCTGTTGAGAGAATCTCCAACTATTATCACCCTTTTCCCTCTAAGTCTCTCCAACATGTCTATGCCATTAAACCTTGAACACCAAATCTTTGTTAGAAAGAACACAAAATATGCAGTACTTTATATATATTTAAGCTAAAATTTTGGCTTAAAAGATCCATTTCAATACTCATTTGCACTCCAACTTGGGCATAGGCTAATACCCCCACAAAACATGGGCATAGGCTAAATATCCCACAAAACATGGGCATAAACAAAACAAAATGCACTTATGGTAAGAAATCTTACCTTGGAACATCACAGTCTTTGGCTTCCCAGCTCCATTTCTCATATTCAAAGTCTGGCCTTCCATTCCTTTGGCAGCTTACCTGTTCACTAAGAAACGGACATTCAGCTGGAGTATGTTGAGGGCCTCCCTCTGGTTTATAAACCCATTTCCCATCAAATATATTGCACTTCGCTTCTTCCTCTTTCACAGGGTTCACGCCATTCTCGACCAAGTTTGTACTCTCATTCTTGACCAAGTTTGTGGGCTCTAAGAGTTCACTAGACGTGAGACTGGACATTGACATCGACACACCAACATTTAGAAGTGATGAAAATTTCGGGCTGTTCTGACATTGTTTTAGCAGGAACATCAGTACAACGCAACTCATGAAGCTTGCAAATATGCAGAGCTTCCAATTTTTACCAATGGTGGAACTACCAGCTTCCATGCCTTCTGTGTGTTTGTGCTTCTTCAAGGTTGTAGAGAGGTCCAAGTTTTGTGCATAAGGGTTGCCAACCACAACTTAACTAAGTTTATAATTCTACAATGTGCAAAGCTTGATGAATCCCTGTTGATGCACGTACATAAGTAGCAACAGGCCTAAACATGGTTCAGGTATGCCAACTCTCTTAATTTCCAAATTTGGTGGAGGGTAGATGTAACAAGAATTAATAGTGACTTTTTGAAAAAATTATTATTATATGACGTGGACCATCACACTGATAACCATACAGAAATTAAGTCAACCAGTTTTCATTACCAAAGTCCTGCGTTATAAACCATATTAAAAAGATTAATTAGTGTTTGAGTTCATCATTTGGATGTGTTGTTTATCCTCTAGTTGACTTGAGGAATCAATCAGATTGCGTAGAACTTGATCATGCACTTGTCTATATGTCCTTGTTAAGAACATGCACTAATCATATGTTCAATATTTGATAAACAAATATGATTTTTTTTTCATATAAAAAATTAGAAATATATCAAGATTACATTGAATTTACGACACTACATTAAAAAAAACAATTATTATATATGTTTTTATTCAAAAATTAAATGTCATTAAATTAATGTTGTTTTTGTTAAGGAACTATTTTCACCTAAAAGCTTAAAGCAGTTAGGTGAGGTCTCATAATATGATTTATATTATTTTCTAATATACCTCCCTCATGTAAAAGCCTTTTCAACTTGAAACTTGCATAAACTCATATTATTTTATGCTTGATTTTTATCAAATAAAATAGGGGATGGTGAGATTCGAACTCTTGATCGTTGGGTTAATAAGACTCTGATACCATATTAAGAAACTTTATTTCAACTAAAAACTTAAACCATTAAATAAAATTCTAGAAATATAATTTATATTATTTTCTATCATGTTTTTCCTTTGCAGCTCCGAAAACATCAGCACTATGGCATGTATCAACGTTGAGCAGGATAGCAAAAAAGAGTCTGACATGTAGCAGGTGAAAGAGGAAACAAGTTTTGATTAAGCAGGTGCTGCTTAACCTACTGCAACATTGGACCTCCATTTCTGTCGATTTTTTCAAACCTTCATTAATGGATCACATGATCACAGGTTGTTTCCAAGTAAAAATTCAATAATTTATCTTAATTAGTCAACCCCACCAAGCTTTCTCAACCAGATTTCTTTGCTTTTTACACACACAGTTACTCAATAACTTTTGGTCAAGCTGCATGTGGTGGAGGGAGCTAGGTACTGTGAATCTCTACTTGCAGGGTTTTATTAGTATTTCCACTGCTGTCTTTTTACTTCTTCCTGCATGGTTGCAGGGACAGCAAACCAACATCATCATTACACTGTTATTTCTTGCAATGAATTAAATTAAGACTTTTGATCATTTTTTTCCTTCCTAGTTGATCATAATGTCTCTAAATTGTTTTCAGTTACTGAACACAAGTAAATCCACCAAGGAGGATCCGTAATAAGTGGTTTATAAGACTTGAAGACCTCTAATTCTGCTAGGGTTCACTGACAATCATCAAATATCTGTTCATAGTTCATTCTATTAATTAATCATTCAATCCATATGGTACTTTAAACATTAATCCATGACTGTTTTTTCACGCATTTTAATGTTTAGAAGCGATACTGCAGTGCCATTTTCATTTGAAGACTGAAAGAGAATAGAACACTTAAAAGGGGAGTAATGTAGGCGGGTTATCAAAATTTTGCTACTTTTAGTTATTTATGTTGATGGGAAGAGGCTACTGGTCGTGGCTTCTAAACACTCAAAGGGGATAAAATATATCGTTTTATTTCAATAATAAAATTACATAGAAGCTTGATCAAATTGTCAAAGCTCTTTCTTCTTCTCTCCAATGTTTCTCTCTAATATCTCTCACTATTATTTTCACCTTAACTAAGCTTCCTACTTTATATACAAAATAAAAGCTTAATAAAATTGATTTTAAGGTGAGAAAACAGTTGGCGGCTGTAGTCGGTGGTCGTGGATAGTGGCTGTCAGAGGCTTTAGTTGGTGGTCGTGAATAATGGCTGTCAGAAGCTTTAATTGGTGGTTGCCGGTGGTTGCTTTGCTTAAACTTTATATATTTGAGTTTATCCCAACCGTTTAAAGGGCAAATTGATGTTAGGAAATTAATGGAAAAGAGTTACGAAAAATAAATATAACCAAGATTTTATCGTCTTTTTTTTATTCTAATTAAATGCTAGTAGAAAATTAGTAAACACAAATGTGTTTTTTTCCATCAATAATTATGCCGATAAAATAAGTTCTTGCTGTATTTATTAGTAAATGAAAATGGAAACATCGAGAAAATTCTAATTGGGAAGAAGAATGAATTAAAAAAAGTAGAAAAAATAAGGTAATATGTTATTTTTTACAACAAATATTACCGACAAAAGTTAACTTATTTGTAAAATCTAATCTATAATATTTAATCTCTACAGTACATTAGCTCATTGCAACTAGCCGAGGTCATGAAGGCCTTCAAATTTAGCATGGAAGATGCACTTTATTTTTGTTTTGTTTTCTGAATGAAAGTTTATTTTTAAATTTATTTTTTTATTTGATTTAGAATTTTAATTTCTCTACCATATAAAAGTTGATTATTATCCTATTTAAGGAGTTGAAAATCCCTTGATAAGACAAACTACATCGCAAAGAAATTGTTCAATAATAAAATTCACATTAGAGTGCTCGTTGTTGAAACTCTTTTCCTCAGATTTTCTGTCTTTCTTGTACTTTGTTTCCTGACACTTAGTTCGGCTGTGTGAGATTTGTCTTCTAAGATGACAAAGAAAAGCAAGAACATGATGAGATCAGAGTACTGTCACTGACTTCCGGACATGGTTCTAAGATACAGTAACTGCTCGTGAATTTTGTTGAAATTATTTTTAAAAATATTTTAAAAAATATATGTGTTTAATTTTTTTTTAATTTAATATACAAAATAAAAATAAAAATAAATAATTTTTTTTCAAAAATATTCTATAAAACACCCCCTAGATATATCACATGAAGTTTGTGTAAGCTGCCTCTGAATTTGAACACAGCTAACCAGCCAAGAGACATCAGGATCCTACCACGGCTGAAGATTCCAATCACTGTTAGTGTTAAGGTCATGATTTTTTATTAAGGTTAAAATTGTTTTTAAAATTGATTTGTATTATTTAGATAATATTCTTTAAAATAAAATTGTTTTTGACATCAACATATTTAAATAATAAAAAAATCAAAAAATTGTAATTTAAAATAAAAAAAAATGCAATGTTTTTCTAAAACATTTCTGTAATGCGTAAATAGTACAAGAAAAAATAAAATATTTACTTAGATTCCTTTTTGTTTTGTACCACAAAAACATATTTAGAGATTGTTTGGCACTGTATTTCAAAAATATTTTTGAAAAAAAATTATTTTTTTTAATTTTTACTTTAAATTAAAAAATATATATATTTTTAAATTATTTTCATATATTAATATCAAAAATAATTTTATAAAAATATAAAAACATTATTTTAATATATTTTTAAATAAAAAATATTTTAAAAAATAACCATTCACTCCCATGGTTTACCGGAGCAGATTGGACGATAGACTACTACATGGCCACCTAAATCCGATGCAATTTGACGTCTACTGATCTAGGCATCAGAGATGTACGAAACAAGTGCATGTAGATTCATGATGAAGGAATCAAAACGCAATTTTTGTTACTTCACCGCAATTTTTGATGAGCAAAACGCAATTTTGTTTGCAATCTTCTTCATTTTAGCGATGGGGGCGTCTCGGGTTACTTCTCGCGAGCTACACGAGTCATCCCTGTCTGACAGGCATGAGCCAAGTGTTGATAAATTTGCAGACCTCACCAATGAAGAGTTGAAGGAAGCCCGTAATGGTTAATAGAAGGCCAATGAGAGTAACACCATTCAAATATGAAAATGTTCCTGCTACCATGGCCTGGAGAACGAAAAGGCGCTGCTACTCCTATCAAGGATCAAGGCCAGTGTGGCCAGTTCTGCCGAGTGTGTGGTCAATTCTGTTCTGTTTTATTTGAAATGGTTGGTATATTTCATTTCAATTCAAAAAATAAAATAAACCGGAGCAAATTTTATCTTGTTTAAAATTTCGGTTTGTTCCGAAATGTTTCAGTTTTGTTCCAAATAATGTTTTTTATATTTAAATAATGAATAGTTTTACAATATCAATCATATCTCTTAATCTGACCGTTAAATTAAGATAAAATTTTACGAAAAGTCTCTTGATATATATATATATATTAGAGCATTTAGATAATCTAACGACCTTGCGAGATTAATTATAGTATTCTCGTAATATTATACATGTTTATAATTTTGTTCAGAAAAATCATTTTATTATGTTTTTTTTTATTGAATTTTTCTCAAATTCATTATTCAACAAAGAGTTTATTAACTTTATAATTTGAGTTGATTTGTTTTATTTAAGATTATCATGGTCTTATAACGGATGTCACATATTTGAAAAATTAATCTAGATGGAACTAAGTTCATTCATTATTTTTTTAAGATGTCGACTTTATTTTTTTAGTTAATATCAACTTTTTTTCATGTTATCTTTGAAACTCATCAAGTTGGTCGAGTTATATCAGTTCAACTCTTATTTTTTACTTATATTTGAAATTTAAATTGCATAATTCTAAATATTTTTTATTTTTGGATTTAAACTAAAAAAAATTGAATTAATATATTTAACTATATAAATATATAAACATGAACAATACAACCTCAAATTAAAATACTAAAATACTACAGAACCAAAACATTTTAGTTGAATCGAAAAAATAAAATATTAACCAAAAGGAAATTTACAAACTTGATTCTGCCACTGGACCCAGCATTGCCCCCTTACCACTGCTTTTATGCTACCGAGTACCGACGACTCTTACATACGTATGTAATGACGTCATTATGTCTGGCAGCTGCTGGGCCTTTTCCACTGTGGCAGCTCCTGGTGAGGGGATCTATCAGCTAAAAAATTGTGTTTTTTTTTTATAATATATATAATAAACTAAAATAAAAATATTTACCTTAATAATATTATATAACACATCAAAACTATCATGCATCAAACATAACAATTGTATAAAAAAATATTAAAAGTATCCTTTTCATATAATAATAGAGATCGATCTATTTTTTCTCAATTTTAATTTATTTTGATCTTTTATATAAGAAAATAAATTTTAAAAAATCTTTTATCTCATAAAATCGACCAGACATCCTTTTCAATCCATCTGAGCCTGTGGGCTCGATCTGCCTTTTTATCTCATAAAGTAGTTGACTTTCAGCCCACATCATGACGTTGTTGAAATTCATCACAAGGATCCAAACAGAAACTGACATCTAATTATTAAGTGAGCTCAAGCCCATTGACGTCATGGTGTTTGATTTTAAATCAAAACCATCTGTTTTTTTTTTTTTTTTAATAAGCATTTAGTTACCACTAAGCCCCTGTTTGGATAGGTGGTGCAACCGGCGTTTTGTCAAATTTTAAATTTATTTAATTTTTTTATATTTTAAATAAAAAATTTTTAATGTGTTTTAATCATTTTAATGTGCTGATGTCAAAAATGATTTTTAAAAAATAAAAAAAAAATATCATTTTGATGTATTTCGGCACGAAAAAGCACTTTAAAAAGCTACCGCAACCGCACTCCCAAACAGGTCTTAAATAGTTGAGTCGTGCCATCCTACGGGATTAATTGTTTTTTTAACTGAAAAACTATTAGGAACTACTAATATTTTTTAATAAAAAAATTAAAACAGTATAGAAGTTTATTCGATGTAATTTGATCGATTTAATGAGTTTAAAAATAATAAAAATAGTCAGTAAAAATACAATTTAATTTATAAAAAATTATGATCTAAATTATAAAATCATGATAGCTCACTTATGATAGCACCATAAAAAAGAATTATAAAATCTAATTTTAATAAATTCATTGTTAAAGGTTGAAAATAAAAAAACAAAAAAAAACAATATAAAAATAGAACATAATAAAATAACTTGAGTATGTCCGAATTAACTCGTAAAATACATTACTAGACTCATGATACTAGAATAATCTCATAGAAAACAAATCCCAACAAATCATTACACAAAATACTCAATCAACTTAATATTCAGGTTTTTAATTTATATTAAGCTATTGCTTTCGTTTTTAGCAATCATAAGACGAGTACCCCCACCAAGTGACCACCTAATCCAATAATTGAATAATCTCTCATAAAAAAATGTAGTCGATATGGCTTCCCAAAACCGCATGGCATCTGAAAATTTATATTACTAGTGTCGAGTACATGTGAAGCCAAATAAAATAAATATCAATAAATCATCTCATCTAATAAATTTTACGTGTTAAATAAAATTTCAAAATATAATTTATATTATTTTTTAATATTTTTCTCAAATAAAAAATTTTTGAACTTGAAATTTGAACAAATTTACATTATTTTATGTTTAATTTTTATCAAATAAAATAATAATAATAATAATAATGAGATTTAAACTTATAATTATTAGATTAACAGCACTCTAATATTAACTATTTCATCTAAAAATCAAAGTTATTAGATAAGTTTTTATAATATAATTTATATATTTTTTTTTAAAGAATAAGGAGTAGGGCTGCTGCTGCTGCTATAATTAGAATTATTTGTAAGAAAAACAAGTTTCATGGTTAAATCATAGTTTATAAAGGAAAGACAAAAACAAGGTAACTCATTTTATAAGCAAGTTCTACTAAATGCCGCCCGAGTGGCCCCGCCATTTGGTGCTGGTGACCCACCTATAGCACGTTATGAAAGGGACCTTTCGACCGAAGCTTCCATATTTTTCCTACACGTGCCCTTGTTAATGCAATTAGATTCTCGATAAGTTATTTGGTATTTTGTTTTGAAAGAAAAAAAATATTTTTTTTATTTAAAAATAAAGGTTTTTTAGTATTTTTATATTCTTTTTATGTACTAATGTTAAAAATAATTTTAAAAAATAAAAAAATATTATTTTAATATATTTATTAATAAAAATTATCTTAAAAAACAATCTTAACAACAGTTACAAACAAACACGAACCTAGAACATTCACTGTCTTCTTATCGTCAAACGTCAGTTTTTTCAAAGGAGCGTGAGAGAGGAAAAAAAAGAACAACCTTGGTCATTTTGTTAAGCATTCTCTTGGCTTCTTGTATTTTACTATATTTAATAATATTTTGTTTACATAACAAATGCAAAAAAAAAAAAAAAAACGGGTTAACTCTCTTAATTTTTACTTAAAGATATATAAATGTTTTGATCAACCTAGTATATGTTTGTTAATATGGTATACGCTATTTTAGTAAAAGTGTTTTTTAATTGGGAGAATTAACATAATTTTAACATAATTTTTTATATTAACACATAAAAAAAATACATTAATTTGTATTTTTTTAAAATGAAAAATAATTTAGAAACCATTTTAAAAAACTTCATTCACATTATTATCATACGAGCTTTAGCTTCCAATTCATCTTCAATCCTTGCTTCCTCGTCAATCACAGCCATACCTTCCCTTTATTCATGAAAACCCTACTCATTTATGTCCTCTTAAGGTCATTTGTACCAAGTAAATTAGTTAATAAATTTCATAAATTCTCCTTCCCTCTCAATAGTGTTTCTATCGAGACTTGCCAAAGGGAACCCCTTCCTCTTTTCTATGCACTCATTTCTTCTTCCTCTTTAAGGTACTTAGATTATTTTAGTCCATTTAATCTCACTTATTTCTACATTTTCCCAACATCCCAATTCAAGAATAATTATGAACTTCTAATCAAATTGATGTTAATTTCATAGAAACCATTTTAAAAAATATTTTTTATTTTTTATTTTTTATTTCTTGAGATATAAATACAAAAGTGTTTTTGAAAATTTTGAAAGTTTTTTATTTTAATTTTTTTACTTTAAAATTAAAGTTTTTAAGAGGTTTAACATCATTTTATTTTAAAAATATCTTTTAAAAAATAAAATAAAAAACAACTACAGCTACTAGCATGCAGGACGATCGTATCAGCGACGCCAGCCAAATGGACTATGTGGTGTCTCCACTTAAAGCAGATGATATATTATTCGTTTTGCCAAAAACTATTATGATTACTAGTTGCTTTTCTCCTTCTTCTTTTTTTTTCTTTTTTTTTAAATAATTACTAATTGCTTTTCGGTGTGACATTAATGACACAAAACAAGACAATTCTTTCCTAACAACTGGGCCTACATGCCATGAAGATGTTTTATGAAATATGATTATGATGATGTACATAATAGGTTGTTCGATATTTGGGATGATAATTAATCAATATATTTAAATAATTGGATCTCTTTATTTTAAACTAAGAAATTCCAAACTAATAATAAAGATTTGAGTATCTGCAAATACAGTTCTAATTGGAAGGATTTAAAAACGTTCCGATAATAGTATATTTATGGGAAAAAATTATAAATGACTTAAAAAAAGCTTTATATTCAAAGAATAAACCTGTTTGTTCATAAATTGTTGAGATAATTAATACTCTAAAATCTATACAATTTTATCTTAAAAATAAAAAAAAGATTTGGTCTTTTATCTCATTAAAATTCACGTATTCCTTCTTGATTTGTTATCTTTAGTTTCCACCTCCATTAGAAGTCATTACATCATATGTGAATGACTCACATAATCATTCTAGATAGAAATACATTACGGTTTATCATCATGTTTACAATACTTTTAATTATAGGAATCATATAAAAGTCAACAAGTTATACATAATAATAATAAATAGATAAATAAATAAAAAAATAAAAAGCTTTGACAACTATCTATGGAAGGAGAGGGGACTAGAAACTTGCCATGCCACAAGGAGAGTAAGAACAAAAAGCAATATTTATGATCTTTTAAAAGAATTACTCTGATTATTTTATAGTTTGATTATTTTTACATTTACCTTTCTTGTTCTAAAAAATTACAGTTTATATTATAGACTAGATTAAATGATGATTTAGAATGTTAAATATTACATGCAAAATAAAGTTTAGAATGTGAACTAATTTTTTTTTTTAAAAAAAAAGCACAAAAGATAGGTGTAAAATCACTCTGTTTCTGGAAAGCACACTTTATGAGAGAGTAAAATTCTGACTATTTTAAATTCTTATAAAATATATATATTTGAATTCAAACTTGAGATATATTGTATAAATCACAAATATTTTATTATCACACCACACCCCGGGTATGTAGCTTGTGGTTGCTGGAGGGAAGAATATTATTGCCATTATAATTAAAGACTGCATGTATAATTATTACCATATAAAAAAACGTTGCTATTAATATTTTTTGAATGACATGTCTATTAAATTCGGATCGTGACCTCTTGGGAATATAATAAAACCTAATCTAGACCAGGTACCTATTCATATTTCAAGTTATCTTTAGGATTTTTTGTAAAAAGAAATAAAAATATTTTTTTGGAGTATTAGTGAATCATGATTTATGAAAACGATCACATCTAAATATCAAAAGTCAGGTCACTCTCAGTTCTACCACCTTGCCCACTTCCGACCGACATGGATCTAAACCTACTTGGGTACCTCAAACTCGAGTTTGACGTGTCAGAAGAGAAAAGAAAGAGTGAGCGTGGTCAAATAAAGAGCACATGGAGATTGTTGATCTGGCAACATCATCAACATGTTGCCTGCCATTTCTAGATGTCAACCACTGCTTGATCGACCTTTGCGTTTCCGGTTCATACGGCACCAGTGACTTTTGGCTATCAGCTTTTCAAGCCTAATGTCTGTTTGTCGTTTTAAAAATATTTTATTTTTTTATTTTAAATTAAATATTTTTAATATTTTTAGATTATTTTTATGTGTTGATGTCAAAAATAATTTAAAAAAAAATTAAAAAAACTTTATTTTGATACATTTATGAACGAAAAATATTTTTTAAAAACAATCTCAACCATGCTATAAAATAATCACTAATAAAGGGACAAAAACATATGATTTGTTGCACATGACAAGTGGAAATAGTTGAAAACTAAATTGATGCTGAAAGACTCTATTATCTAGAACAAAGTTATTAAATTGGCCTGGCACAAAGACTTGATCCAATCTTAATTAATCAAATCTTAACCGGATTGAATGTATTGTAAATTAATTTATCAGTCAATCGAGTCAATTCTAAATTGATTTTTTAAGACATGGTTTATGCTTAGACTAGATGGGATATAATAAATATGATCTACAATCCCCTAAAAGCATGAAGTGATGGCAGAGGATTTGTAATTTGCATAGTAAATCTTGATTTCGAGTCAGGATATGCATTTCTTATAAAAATATGGGACAACCGAGATTTTACTCGCTCATTTAGACCTACAAAATATATTTTCCAGAAGATATTTCCTTGTATCCAAAAAAAAATCTACAATTATTTCAATCCAAAGGAGTGTCTTGAGAATATTCATGTAACCTTAGTTTTGAGAAATTATTTTCTATACTAGTACTAAGATGGAGAAGTTTTACATGAACTAATGTTTTTGTACGTTACATACCTACCCCTCCTCTCATTATCTCTCCCCGGTTTAATACGATGTAGTTTTAGCCTAATTAACCCTCAACTTAAACCTAACAAGAGGTAAGAAAGAAAAGATGAGAGAATATTTTGGCCCGACCGAACCCATCACCTACACCACTTTCTTTTGCTAATAAACCTAATGTGGGAAGACATGTTCATGTAAAGAGATTTAAGAACTCAGCATATCCAGTATGGAAAATGAGAATAAGAAGATTTGTGAGTTTATTTTTTTTATTATTTTTTATTTTTTTTATCACACACAGCAACAAATTGATTCCATTTGTGTTGCAAGCAAAATAGATGGTAGGATTTTGTTTCATTACATATATTTTTTTTAATAAAAATGATTGTATTATACAAAAATATTTAATTCATAATAGTATACTCCTAAAGGGATTATCTATTAGGAGTGAAGTAGCTCGTGGATAACCAAGCTCATAAGTTTATGGGAAGTTGAATTCTAACAATATTTTTCTTAAGTTATTATAATTTATTTATTTTAAATTTGCTAGATTGTTTTTTTTTAAAAAAATATATATATATATAACACCTAATTGTAGGAGAGATACAGATGATCTTTCAATTCATCCATCTGGATTTGTGATTGGATGTTGGAATAATCAATGAACAAATCCCTTCAAAAAAAAATTAAAAAAATCGAAAAAGAAATTATAGGACTTTGTCACTACAATTACAGACGAAAATTAGAGATGGATTATTTCATTTCCCTATTCCTTTCTGGTCTCTATCCTTTTCTAATGCATATGCCAGCCAGCCAACCGTTAAACCCCAAACCGTTGACATCATGACATTGTTAATAAAAAAAAACACAACCTAATTACCCCACCATGTCATAAAAATGGTCTTAATCTATCGACCCCATGTTAGTTAGCTACTCCCTTTGTTCTCTGTCATCATTATTTGTCCGATAATAATAATAATAATAATAATAATAATAATAATAAATAAATAAAACCCTGTCCTTTTTGAGATATTAAATTCAGCTTATTTTCGGTGGAACTGGTGAACCTCGCTAGCTTCCTCCCACCAGATGGAACAGAGCCGTATAAGCACTTCACCAAATTGGAATTATCTACTAGTTTGCTAATAGAATACTCGAATTAAGAGATCGTGCTTTCTAGGGTTGGGGGAAATAGGGTCCTATCCCTTATCCAATCTTTGACCTCGTTGATCTCAAAATCAAATACCTTAAACCTAGTTTATATTCTATTTTAATTGTATATTTGATATTGTAGTATTAATTATTTTTGCAAAAATATTTTTTATTAAAATGATATTTTTCTTATATTTAGATTTTATTTTTAAAACCCAGCTCATCTGTTTAAGTCTCATACCAAATGTAACTCCTAAATCATAAGCTTCGTACTATAATAAACTAGTTTTAAAACCTTTATAAAACCATTTTTTTTTAAAAAAAAAAGTTGAAAACTTGTTGGTAGTTTCTGTTCTATTAAAAAACGAAAATGAACAAGTTTTTCACATGTTCATTTCTTTTTTTTTTAAAAGTAAATTAAAACATTAAAAGGATTCCAAATTACTCTTTTTTTTTATATAATTGAGGTGTTCGGGCTCGCTTTACACGCTTACGCGCACAACAACTAATTTCTGGACTCACTGAACATCCCGTAAACCCAGTAATCAAAATATTTTTTTTTAATTACTAGTAGATCCTGCAATATGCTTAGGCAAAACGTCTTACTTTGACTCAAATAGCATATTTTAATATCTACGTCGAGAGGAATTTTGTAATCCAAGCTTATCCTTGCTTTTCTAAGGAAAAATAAAATAAATAAAAGAAGGCAACTTATGGGTTACAACTCATTCGATGACCCTACAATATTATTTTTCAAAAATAAAAAAAAGTGGTTCGACCAAAAAAACAATCAAACAAGAGAAGCAGGCCAGCAGTCCATTAAAGGCTATTTGGTCCCTTCCCCCCGTCTGACACGTGGGTGTACTTTTTTTATTTAAAGCTCCTTAATTTTCTTCCACCACTCAATTTTGAGCTCTCCCTGCACAAGTATGAGAATTTTTTTGAAGAATTTTACCATTTTGTTTCTAAAAAAAGGCTCCTCTTTTTTCTATCTGCCCACTTGCTATATAGATATCTTCACTGATTGGCAGGTTTGAGTGGGCAGTGGTAGTTGATTGAGAGCTTGAGTTCGATTCCAAAAGCTGCAAAAGGCTATCCACACACTGTTACCGACTGTTTTGGTTATTTTTTAATTTTTTTTTCAGAAATTTTTTATAAATAATATTTTTTTAATTTTAAAAAAATATTTTTGACATATGAAAACGATAGAAAAAATTTATTTTTTTTTTTAATTTAGAATAAAAAATATTTTTTTTTTCCAGAAATGAATCGAAATATTAAACAATAATTATTAATTAGGTACCGGTGGCAACAATGAACAGTGCTAAAACTTTTTGCGACCTTTGTTTTTTATATATATAAAATGCACACATTACAAAGAAACTAAACCGTGTGGGGAAATCACTGTAGATCCCCACACATTTCACTGTGGATTTCAACAGTGATTGCTTTTTATTTGTTTTTTCTTACGGGTTACGTTTTTCTTTTCTTTTTTTTTTTTCATTTTATTTGTTTCTTTCTTTTCTTTCTTGCTTTTTATTACGTTTTTTTTTTGTTTTTTTTTCTTGCCTTTTTTTATTATGTTATTATGTTTTTTTCCTAATTATTTTTTTTTATATTTTTTTTTCACTTATATATATATATTATACATATATATAAAACCCGCCGTGGTTTTCCTGTAGCACGCTGCACCGTGCACACAGTACATGCTGCAATCGTGGATTGCGATGCTTTTTTGTTTTCGGATTACTTTTTTTTTTCTCTAATTTATGATTACGTTTTTTTTTTCCGTTTCTTCTTTTATTTTTTTTTGCTTTTTTTTTCCTAATTATTCTTTTTCTTCTTTTTTTCCTCCATTTTTTGCTTCTTCTTTTTTTTTGTATTTTTTTCCTTATTATATTTTTTTTCATTTTTTTCTTATTATATTTTTTTCCTTCTTCTTCTTATATATTTTTTTGCTTTTTTGTTTTTTTTTGTTTGTTTTGCTTTTTTTTGCTTTTTTTTTCTGCATACTTTTTTTTTTCTCTTTTTTTATGCTTTGTTTTTTTTTCAGTTTTTATTTTATGATTAGCTCTTTTTTTTTTCGTTTGTTCTTTTTTATTTTCCTTTTATTTTCCTAATTATTCTTTTTTCTTTTTTTTTCCTCAGTTTTTTCCTTCTTTTTTTTTTGCCCCCTTTTATTTTTCCTTATTATATTTTTTTTTCATTTTTTTCTTATTATATATTTTTTTTCTTTTTCTACTTATATATTTTTTTGGTTTTTTGTTTTTTAATAATCGGGGTGTCCGAGCTCGGTTAAATACACCATGATTAATCTCCATATCCAAATTTTTTTGATAACCAGGGTGTCCAGGGCAACTTATACATACCACGACAATCCCCGGACCCACATTTTTTTTTTCTAGAATGCTTTCCTGCTGGTATATTTTTTTTTCTTTTTTTTATACTTTTTTTATTCACTTATACATTTTTTTTATAACCGGGATCTCTGACCAGCTTAAGCACACCACGACTAATTCTTGGGCCGATTTTTTTTAAAAACAATATGGATTGCTACAGTGCTTTCACGCTTATACTTTTTTTTTGTTTTCTTTCACTTATATATTTTTTTGTAACCATGGTCTCTCAACCAGCTTAAGCTCTTTTTTTCACTTATACATTTTTTTTCACTTATATTTTTTTTTATAACCACGATCTCCAGGGCCAGCCTCAAGTGCACCACCACTACTCCTCGGACCAAATCTGTTTTTTGATGATCGGGGTGTCTAGGCCGATGTGGACACACCATGACTAATCTCCGAACCAATTTATTATTATTTTTTTTATTTTTTTTTCCTTATACGTTTTTTTTGTTCACTTTTATTTTTTATTTGTTCTTTGGATTAGATGATTTTTATAATTTTATTATTTGCGTAATAATAATGATAATTTTAGTGATTATTTTTTTTATAAAATCTTTTGATTTTTTTTTAAAGATTTTCCTAAAATTTTAATTTATATCGGTGATCATTTTAAAAGTAATATTACTCTATTTTTCCCTTTAATCATTTTTTGTTTGTTTTCTATTTCTTTATTGGTTCTTTAGATTATATGATTTTTATGATTTTATTATTTATGCAATAATAATGATAATTTTAGTTGTTTTTTTATTGTTTTTTTATAAAAATCTTTTGCTTTTTTTTTATTTTTCATGGCCATTTAATTATTTTAATTGTTTTGGCAGTAATGTTAGTAATAATTTTAGCTTTAATAACAATGATAATGGCAATAACGTCAGGATGAATTTTCAATCTATGTTTTTGTCTTTTTGTTGATAGAAAATTAACAACTTATTTTTTTTATTTGATTATTGTAGGTATTTTCACAATTTATATTTTATTTTTGTTTGATTTAAATTGAATTATAAAATGAACTAATCGTAATACAGTGAACTTAATAATTCAGATATCCAAGTTTTCTTGCTTTTTTAATGATAATGATAAATTTATGCTGGTTATTTCGTTTGAAACTACTAAACAGACAAATTTATATCAATTTTAAATTCATATATTTTATAGAAAACTTGCACTTGATATGAATTCTGCACAGATTTATTATTTTAGCTAAATTTATATTATAATAAAAAAATACACATAATTAATATTTTTTACATTGAAAAAATATATTGTGCCGCCCGCGGCGCAGCGCGGGGGCATTGTCTAGCTTCTCAATATGACTCGTAGGTGGGGTGGGTGTTCACTTTTAAAAATCAAATGATGAAAGAATCGCAATAACTTAATTTCTTGTTTTAGAGATTTTTTTTTAATTTTAATTTTATTTTATTACATTGATGTTAAAAATATTTATAAAAAAATATTATTTTAATATATTTTTCGGATTACAATACTTTAATAAACAAACTCTGCAATACTTCTAAATAGACTATAAAGCTGTTAGTGATTTGCATATAGGTTGAAAAATAAAAATAATAGAATTCGAATCAGTAATTTTCTTTCCTTTGTTAATCCTTACCATTTCATTATGTTTATTTGGTCTACTATCCCATTTGTTTTTGGCCGGGTTTTTTCTAGTTTGGAGTATTGGAAACCATAAATAATGTCCACTCAAAACTTTCAGAGAAATAAATAAAATAAAATAAAATAAAACTCGGCCTAGATTCAGTTGTTACGCCAAAATTTACTTTGCTCATGAACCAAATTTAGATCATAGCCATGAAATACAAACTTAAAGGCAACCCCATCATAATTTTGTTTTTTAAATGGAGTGAAATTGACTGAAAAATAAATTTCTTTGCTTAACATGATTACTGAATGAAAGGAAATGTTTATACAAAATTGTTGACATTTTTATAAAACTTGTACAAAATCATAGATATATTTGGTCAATAATTTTATCATTAATATTTCATCAGTAGATTCAATTATATCGAATCAAAACACAAATGCTAATAAACTTAATGTTGTGGTTGCTGGATTTGTTATGAGAGGTTGAATTGTGATGAAACTAGGAGAAGCTGATGATAATCAGGGGTTAGAGAAGAAAAAATACAAAAGGGAAATGAGAGAGGAAAGTGGATAATTAGGTCATAAATTAAACAATGATAAACGGAAATATATTCGTTTGGTAAGTCACTATTAGTTCTATCAATAACAATATCATGTCATCTTATAGATTTTTTAAATCCTACTATAACTTCGCAAGCAAAATTTATCGGTATTTATCAAAAGAATTACCGATAGAATATTTGTTGGTAACTTCATAAGTCTTTCTATCGAAATAAATTACATCATCATCAAATATGAAAGGTTTTTTGAATCTCTTTGTAATTCTTTTATTGTTCATCATTGACATTTACCTATAGAACCATCTTTATTTTCTTATAAATTAGTTGATTTTACAGTAGTTATATACTTATGCCTATCATCATATAGTATTGGATACTGTGAGATCATCAATGGTGTCTTAATTAGGACACAAGTTAGACAGATCTGACATTATAATGAAAGTTGTAAATTTACTTTATAATTCCTGTAAGGGCAGCCATTACGGCAAGCATGAAATGTGACAATTACAAATATTATATGCTTATCTTCATCTCTCAAAATGCATAAAATAAAAGAATGGGACAACGAAAAGTTCTTTGAGTCACCTACAAGAAAAGAAACTTTAAATATAACTTTTTATAATTATTTTTTAGTAATGCTTTTATATATATTTATTCATTTATTTTTAACAGAAAATGTTGCCATTATTTTAGAATCAAACTCATGATGATTCCTATTTTTCAAAGCTAAGGGGATTGTCATTATCCCCTCATGCCACAGTGAAAGGAATCCATCCAAGATTTCTTAATTTCTCTTGCCAAAAGCCAAAAAATATTAAAAGTTCACAGTACACCGTGATAAATTCCATGTGACACCCCTTCGTAGTGTCCATTTGGCACTGCTGAAATTCAAATTTGTTTTTCATTTTAAATAAATATATTATGGTGTTTTTAGATAATTTTAATGTGCTAATATCAAAAATAATTTAAAAAAATAAAAAAAATATATCATTTTGATGTTTTTTTGGGTACAAAAAGCACTTTGAAAAGTTACCGCAACCGCTCTCCCAAACAGGCCCTTATTAATTGAAAGTTTTTTAGACTCGTAACTTGTACGGATCTATATTAATTTCTGTTTGATTTTTCATCAAATAAAATAAGAATGATAAGATTTAAATCTATAAATATTGAGTTAACAAGATTTTGATACCATATTAAAAAATTATTTCAACTAAAAACTTAAATTATTAGAGATTCTCATACCATACTAAAAATTTATTTCATCTAAGAACTTAAACTATCATGTAAACCTCATAATATTTATTCTATAATAATATAAAGCGCCCCCTTCTCTCTCTCCTTCCCATGATAAAAGAACTTGTCAAGGACAACTTTCTCTTCACTCGTCGTCTACTTCTCTAGACAATTCTCTAAATATAGGAAAAGAAAACCAGAGATGGCGATCTTCTTCAAACCCATGTTTCTCTCGTTGTTTTTGCTAATATTTTCTTACCATACAGCAACAGAAGCTTCAAAAGTCACTCAGAGTTTCAGCTTCAACAGCACCTTCAGCAATGGCACCGGTAAAGCTAGAGAGCTCGCCGGAAAGTGCAACTGGTTCAGCGGGAAATGGGTTTTCGATCCTAAATATCCTCTCTATGACTCAAATTGTCCCTTCATAGATCCACAATTCAACTGTCAAAAGTATGGCAGACCTGATAGTTATTATCTCAAGTATAGGTGGCAACCTTTTGCATGTGATTTGCCCAGGTACCATTTTTTTTGCCGTCATGTTTAGGAAAATATGTGATTGTTTTTCGGCTATATAAGAACATATCATGTTGATTTCCAGGTTTAATGGGTTATATTTCTTGGAGAAATGGAGAGGGAAGAAGATCATGTTTGTAGGTGACTCGCTGAGTTTGAACCAGTGGACATCTTTATCGTGTTTGATTCATTCATGGGTTCCTAATTCAAAGTATACAGTGTTTCGGACAGATGTGCTATCTTCTGTTACATTTGAGGTAAGAAATTGAATTCTCCATTGTTGGTTGCTTTAAATTTTCAACAATCATTACTTTAACCACTACTGCATGCTCGTCCTGTCTTTTTCTCTGTACCTTTTTTGAAGGTAAAGTTTCTATGGCTTCAATGAAATTCCTCTATCTCCAGTCCCAGTTTTGCTATTTTTACTCCACTGAAATGGTCTCCCTCCATTTTTGTCTTTCTTTTGTGTTCTGATCAGCTCTTACTGTGGAGTTTTGAGGATTACTGAAATAGTTGTATGGTGACAAAAACCAATCAAAAGATTTTTTTTATTTTCTGATAACCAAATTAAAGAGGGAAACTTTTGGCTGGTAGATTTCTTAGTAATTTTTTTAAATTATTTTCCAGCCCATACTGTAATTCTGTAATTGTACAGAGACAAAAATAATTCTGATAATTATTTTCTTAGTTATGGGATATTTAAAAATATATATATCAAAATATTTTTTAATTTGTTATATTAATATAAAAAAAACACCAAAAAAAGTCAATTAATTCAACATTTTCTAAAATAAAAAACACGTAAGAACAGAATAAAAAACTATGGCGCCAAACACTCCTTTAATTTAACTCATCAGCATTCATTATCTTTCTTTTGAGTTGAGTAAAGGCTCACTAATCAATTATTACCCCCCAACAAATCTACTCTAAACATGTTTCAATTAGCAACAACTACAATCATAATCCCTGGCATCTTGACTTGTAAAATTATTTGGAGTTCATATTAATTAATATGGAGTTTTTAAAATCTAAATGGTGGCTTAAAATTAAATGGGTTTAGTAGAAAAATACAATAAAATAGAAAAAAAATTATTATTATCATTATTTGGACTTTGAAACTTGACTATATATAAATATAGAAAAACAAATAGTATATATATTTGCTTGAAAAATAAAAATAAAGTGAGCTATAAATTAAAGAGTCTGTGTATGCATTTGTTTTGAGCAGGATTACGGGGTCAAGATATTGCTATATCGAACGACATACCTGGTAGATCTTGTGAACGACAAGGCAGGAAGGGTATTGAAGCTTGATTCAATAAACAATGGCAAGGCATGGCTAGGCATGGACATGCTGATCTTCAACACGTGGCATTGGTGGACTCATACAGGAAGATCTCAACCGTATGTCAACCTTATCTGTGATATTACAAAACAATTAAAATCAAGTGGCTAAATTCATTTCTATGTTTTCCAGATGGGATTACATCCAAGAAGGGAATAAATTGTACAAAGATATGAACCGGCTAGTTGCATTCTACAAGGGGCTAACCACTTGGGCTAGATGGGTCAACCAGAATGTTGACCCTTCTAAAACCAAAGTCTTCTTCCAGGACATCTCTCCTACACATTATGTGTAAGCCTATTTCCCTCGCTCCTTTTTCAGTTCTTAGATTTCATGATGGTGCATGGCATACTGTGCTAAGAAATAATTTCATCTAAAAATTTAAGTTATTAGATGAGATTTTAGAATATAATTTATATTATTTTTTAATATATTGTTCAAGTAGAAGTTATTTGAGTTTGAAACTTGCATAAACTTGTATTACCTTGTATTTGATTTTTCATCAAATTGAATGAGAGTGATGAAATTTGAATTTGTGATTGCTGGGTCAACAAGACTTTGATACCATATTAAAAAATCGTCTTACTGTTAGAGAATAATATAAATTATATTCTGAGATCTCATATAATAGTTTAAATTTTTAAATGAAATGGTTCAATGAGATGCTGATACTCTATATTTTTCATTATGTTTGCACCAACAAAAAATATGTTGATTAGTACCTCAACGAATAACCTTACCTTTCCATTTTTAATTTATAAAATTAAGTCTCTGTTCATAAATAAATATATCATAATTAGAATGCAAGATCACTAGTAAGACTTACTTTTAATGATTTTATTTTTTTTACAAAAATAGGGGCAGGGATTGGAATGAGCCATCAAAGTCATGTTCCGGAGCGACACAACCATTCTTTGGGACAAGGTACCCGGCAGGAACGCCGGTAGCCTGGGCTGTTGTTAACAAGGTTTTGAGTAGGGTTACCAAACCAGTCTACTTATTAGATGTGACCACACTTTCTCAGTACCGGAAAGATGCGCATCCTTCGCAATACGGCGGCGATGGCGGCGGCACAGATTGCAGCCATTGGTGTCTTCCTGGATTGCCTGATACTTGGAACCAACTTCTGTATGCAGCCCTCTTCAGTTGATTGGCATTGATTAAGTTGTAATTTAGCCATTTTTTTAGATGATCGATCATTGTTTCGATGATGGTATAAGAGTTTGTTTTTAATTTTTAGTGTGCCTGTTGACAATAATTAATGAGAGATGTGATTCTTCAATTGTAAATTTAGATTATTTTGGCAATGAGATTGCCATGAAATGAAAGAAATACACTCCAAATCAGAAGGCCTGTTATTGAGATTGGAGATGATGATCTTTCAAAAGTGTTTATTAACTTAAATAATAATAATAATAATAATAATAATAATAATAATAATAATAATAATAATAATAATATTTTTAACTGGAAGCATAGAGAAAGATTATGATTATTAAAGCAAGTTAACAATTTTTTTTATATCAAAATAACATGTATGTATTTTGTGAGATTGAAAACTAAAAAAAGTCATAAATATAATAAAATCATGTTCCAAATCTATTTAAATATTTTAATAATAAACATTTGCTTCCAATAGAATTGTCATAAATAATTTATTATTAGTATTAGTTTTTTAGATCAAATGCAGAATAATTGAAAAACAAATATAATAATATTTAAGAGCTATATCAAAATTAGTAAACGAATACATTAAATTTTCTTGAAGTGTAAGAAAATTAAAAAAAGAGAGAAGAAAATAATAATAATAATAATAATATATAATTGAAAAAAATATAATAATATACACGGATTGCACTTAGACTTGGATTTGTTGTAAGAGAATTTTAAAAATATATAAATTAATTTTGTTTATATAAACAGTAAATAAATAAATAAATAAAAGTCAAGTAGTTTTTCAGTATTGTAGGCTAATAATTAGCTATGGTAATAAAGACACTCCTCCAGAATTTACTTTTTTTTTATATATTTTTTAAAATCGCTAAACTGGGTAGCTCGGCGGATGAAATAATAGGACTTTACCCTTTGTAAATGTTGGGCTTAGTTAAATAGCAGATTCAGAAAAGCCCTGTTCTAGAGATTGGTGAACATCTAGACCCGACAGAAAAGCCCACTATGCAAAGGCCCAATAGTATATAAGATCCACCACCAAATAAATAACTTAAAAATTAGAAAAACAAAACTTAAACCCGATATGCGATAGGAGTGGAACTGATCTAAAGCTTGTAAAAGCCGAAGAGTCACACACGGCAAAGGGAGATGTCTCCACGTGTCATCTCCTCAAATGGCTAGCATAAGCCATATCCTCTTACGTGTGCCAATGCATCAATCTTCTGTATAGCTGAGTCACCTTCTTCTTTGTACTGTACCAACACGTCGCCTCATGCACCCACACGTGTCCACCCCATGCAAGCCCCACCTCCATTGCCTCTTCTTTTTTAACGCCAATCTTCTCCTCTCCTCTTCCTTCCTATAATCATACATACAGCTCTCACACATAACCCACAGAGAGAAAAACACGCACAGAGATCTAGTGATTTGTTACCTTCTTGAAAGATTAGCAACAATGGCATCTCTGCAATCCAGGGAGAGAGAGCGCTACAAGTGAGAGAGAGAATTCTGTGGAGAGAGAAAGAGTCCCAAAAATGGCTAGCCATTTTGAGTCTTTGATAGAGAAACCAAAAGAACCAGTTGTCAAAAAACCCATCAGTGAAGATGACAACGGAACGGGAGCCCAGTTTGAGTCTCTTGCTGAGAAAATGAGAGAAGCTGGGACGGATTTTTCTAGTGATCATAAAGAAAGGGAGGGAAGAGAAGAACAAGAACAACAAATATTGAAAGCAAGAGAGGGTTATTCTGTTGGAAAATTTGATGTGGAAGGCAAAGCAGAGGAAGATGGCAGCGATCGAAACAAAGAGCAACAACTTTCTCTCGATGAAATAACGAAATTGAGAGAAACGGCGCAGGAAAATTCTTTGGAGGCTTTAAAGGCAGCTGAAGAAAGATATGAGAAAGCAAAAAACAAGGCAGGCCAAGCTGTGGGTTCTGCAACTAAGACTGTGAAAGAGAAATTTCCTCAAGCAAAAAACACTGTTTCTGAGAAAGTTGCACAAACCAAAGATATTGCTGCTGAGAAGGCCGCGCAAGCCAGAGACATTACTGCACAGAAGGCCGCACAGGGAAAGGACACTGTCATTGAAGGGGCTCAAAAAACTACCCATTATATCGCAGAGAAGGGAGCACAAGCAAAAGACACCATTGTTGAAGGTGCTTGGAGAACTTCCGAGTATGTTTTAGAGAAAAGCAAAGCGGCCAAGGATTATACAGTAGAGAAGGCAGTGGCAGCTAAGGATGTGACTGTGGAAAGTGGGAAAGAGGCCGCTCATTATGTAGAGAAAGTGGCCGTGAATATGAAAGACAAGGCCGCTGCTGCTGGATGGACTGCTGCTCATTACACAACTGAAAAAGCTGTGGAGGGGACTGTGGCAGCCGCGAGGGCAGTAGAGTATGCTGGTCAAAAGACTACGGAGCTTGCAGGGAAGCCATTGCGTGCTGCTAAAGAGACAGCTGCGTATACTGGTGAAAGTATGATGGAGTATACAGCCAGGAAGAAGGAGGAGTCCGAGAGAGAACTTGAGGCTCGAAAATCTGCAGAAGGACAGGTATAATTCACAGAATAGTTTAAATATGTCTAAGTTCTTTAAGTTTATGATCCTCTCTCAACTATTCTGTAGTGCAATGTAATGTTTGTTGAATAATTTGAATATCCGTTTTGTTTCTACATACTGAATTGAAAGGTGATGAAGTACGGCTCTTAGTAGTTAGTTTAAAAAATAATATAAATTATATTTTGTAGTATATATTGTTAAATTTTTAAAAGAGATAATTACTTTAACATAGTATTAGAGCCTTGTTGATTCAGCAGTCACGAGTTTTAATCTCATCATACTCTTTTTATTGATAAAAATCAAGCACAAGGTAATGTAAATACATATAAGTTTTAAACCCAAAAAACTTTCACTTGAGAGGATATGTTAGAGAATAATATAAGTTATATTCTAAAACCTCATCTAACAACTTAAATTTTTAGGTGAGATGGGTTATTTAACCGTTTGAACTGAACTGGATTGAACACTATCACAATAGGTAAAAAGAAGAAGAAGATTGATGCTTAATTGAAGTTCGTCTTTCCAATTGAACCTGTAAAAAATGTTAACTAGACTGCATTTTTACATGCAAGAGAGATTTAATTTGTGTTTCCTATTGAGGATGATGATGAGAGGAGTTTCCAGGGAGGAGAATACAAAGAAGAATCACAAGTTCATGCAACAGGAGGTCAAGGAGCAGAGGTCGCAAATCAATTCAGCGAGGAAATCACCCCAGAAGGCGAAGAACAATATTGGCTGCGGCAGCAGGGACAAGAGGCAAGCAGCTTACTGGGCGCCATTGGCGAAACTATAGTGGAGATTGCTCAAGCAACCAAAGTTCTCGTTATTGGGCAAGACCCAGCCGGAGCTGGGAAGAAGGATGGCTATGAGGCTAGCCAATTTGACTATGGGAAGCAGGAGAAGAACATTCCAGAAGAAAATAAGAGAAGCTTTTAACTTTGCTGAAATCGAGTGAAAGATGAAGATGTCTCGTGAGATTTTGTTGAATGGTTGATGGCGTGTTTAAATCTATTGTTTGTTTTTGTGCTATCGAAAAGTGTTGAATAATTTTGAACCACGCTCTGCGTTCGCATGCATGTTTCAATAATATACTTTGACTTTGACTTTGACGACCATGATTTTTGTCTGCGGTTAATGATTTTTTGTTTTATTTAAAAATATATTAAAATATATTTTTTATTTTAAAATATCTTTTTATATCAATATACAACAATAAAATATCTAAAAATATATAGAAAAAAAATTAAAAGTGATTTCAAATACAAAAACACTGAGCCATTTTTAGTATGTTCAATAAGCCAACATATTAAAAAACTAATTTAAATAAAAATTAAAAAAATTCATAAGTAATTTTGAAACACATTCTCAAACAGAAAAATAATAATTTAGAATAAAAAAGATTCTCGAGGTAATTTTGAAGCACACTCCCCCGAAAACATTAAGCTATTTTCAGTATGGTCTGATGAACACCATATGCAGTAATATTTATTTATTTATTTATGAGTTTGGTTGATTTTCTTTCTCAATTGATGAATGTTAAAAGTATATACATCAAAATAATTTGAAAATATAAAAGTAATTAATTTAAAATAAAACAAAAAACCAAACAAAAAAAACCTTCAAAGTATTTCGAAAATGATTTTAAAATCACTCTTCCAACACCCAAAAAACATTAAGCTAGTTTTTAGTATGGTCTGATGAATAAACCAGCATATGCAGTATTTGTTTTAATGATTTTGGCTGCTTCCTTGGTCGACAAATGTTGAATGTTGAAGTTTTTTAAGTTGGTCAGCCGTGAAAAAATCTGTCGACAAATTAAAGGGTTTGAATTTTTTGCTGTTCAAATCAGATTGGATTGGCTGTTATAAAGGAAAATAAGAAATCTTGAGGATGTGGGAAATCCGTTAATTAAAGGGGTGGCGTACGTGAAGATATTTTTTTTTCTTACTAATTCTTTAAATGATTTTTTTTATAAATAATTGTTTCTTCGAACATCTCCAAATCACGGGGATACGAAATTTTATTACTTCAATTCAGTTTTTTTTTTTAATAAAAATATTCAGATCAGTTTTAAGTGCACCTCAGTTAATTTCATAAGTCCAGAAGTAAACGATCATGTAAACCTCTAGAGGCCATCATATTAGTAACTACATGACTCAAATCTGAGATTATAAAGAGAAGCAAATCTCTTAATCTCAAACTTTTATCACTGACCACCTACTAGATGGTTAACTTCAACTCTTGATTCCACATTCTACATGTGGTATATCTGAGTTTAATGATTTTGATATGTTGTTGGATATGATAATTTAAATTAGATTTAATGAATATTAACTTGACCTGATTTTAATGAATATAATTTTCTTAGATTTGATTGATAATAGATAGGATATAAATTTTGTGAAACTCAGGCTCAAAACTCATTTGAATCTAACTCAAATATATATTTATATGATATAAATATATTTGTAGAATATTTTTATGTATATTTTTAATATAATATGATACACACACCTTAATATTAACATAAAACACACATATATATAATACCTATCATTTTATCACATAAACTTCAAATATATATATATTAAAATTATATTTTAGTTTATTAATAAATAATAATAGATAATAGATACCCATTGAATATTAAAATCAGATGATAATTTATAAATATCTAAATATTATATCTAATAAATAATAAAAAAGAATATAAAAATCAAGAAACTTGATATAAAGGATAACCATTTCCATCCCTAATACCTGTAGTTGATTTGGACATTGTGTCAATCTCTTTTGTCGGTTTGTCTTGATTGCCTACTGAACTTTCAAAGAATGCCCTGAAATATATGATTACATTATGATAATCTGCTGTACAATTATCAAAGTCTGGAATTTCATTATTATTATATTGCTTACTTTATTATTTGAGTTTTCTTACTCCCCTTGAGATTTAGTGCAATGTTTTCGGCAAGTTTTACGTCATTTATTGAGAAGAATTAACTTAAATATATTTTGTTGCTTAGTGCTCGGTCTCTTTGCCCGTGAATTATGATGTATCTATACATTTTATATATGAGATTTTGTCAAACCCTATAAGAACTTTGATAACCCTCTAGATAATGTTATCTACAAACCCTAGAAATTTGAGATTTTGTCAAATGAAGCTCAGTGTTGATCCTATGCTTCTGACATTTTGCTTTGATTGCTGTCAAGATTTGTAGACTATAACGCTGTAAATCCATTCCTTTCAGGAAAAAAAACAGGATCATTTTTATATCAACAATGTCAAATGGAAGTCATTGAAAAGTGCTCTGATGCTTATAACAAGGTTTATGGCAGAGGACTTGCGATCTCGATAGTAGATTTGTGTTCAAGTCAGAATATATATCTTTTAAAAAATCCTAGAATAACAAGGGTTTTATTCATTCGCCTATATTCATAAATTATATTTTTCAGAGAATGGTTTCTTGCATCGAAAAACAAAGAAAAAGGTGGAAATTACTGATCATTTTTTGTCATTTATTTGTTGAATTAGGTTTGTAGGTGTAAAAATAATAGACAAGAGCTGGTGCAGGTTAATTAGTGCCATGTCTGTGTTGTTGTTGACGAGGGAGAGAGCTGACCAGTTCCAGCAGCCAATACCTATGCTCAACGCGTTTGCCTGGTTTGACATGGATAAATGGCTGTGTGAATAGTAGTTTTGGAAACGCAAAAGCTCTTTTGACTTGGAGTTGTGTTCACATTCTTTTTTTCTTCTCCACTGATGCAGCTTTTCAAGTGTCAGGTGCTTGCTTTATTTAAAAGACATCCAACTTTTGAACCACTTGGAATTTTATTGTATTTTTTCGCTCCCTTTCATTGATTTGTTTTAGTTTCTTTTTACTTTCAGGATTATATCTATTATTTAAATACATTTTATAATCTTCAAAGCTTATTTGATTGGAATAGTGAAAAAAACCCTCATGATTTAGCTATCTAATATATCCAATCCAATCCAAAACAACTATCATCTCTCCCGCAGTGATGGTACTCAAGCACCTCATGATCCTTTAATGAAGAAATATAATGGATGAACTACTCAGTTCGAAGTTTTGGCAGACAACATGCAGCAGTTGATCTGCTAGAATGGCAGACCTTAATTAGACAGCCAGACTCAGTTGGGTGTTCTTAGTTCATGTCTATAACATAGTTGTTATCCACAGATGATAAGAGCACAAGCTCTAACGATTGTGGGACACCAGAAAAACAGTAACATCAAACTCATTGGTCAGAAATCATAGGAAAAACCAATCTGCAGATGAATAATCTTATAAATCATTCCATAATAGTTTTATTCACAGAAATAGGTATATATTCAGTAGAAAGAGGAAGAACTCAAATCAACAAACAGAAAACCACTACATGAGTAAGGAATGTTGGGTAGAATTATAAAATCAACAAGGAATCCGAGAAGTGAACCACTCCATGACATGAATGGGGGCCTTGATCAACTCCAGAGCCAGTTCTATTATCACTGTCACGCAGAGACAACAAGGACAAATACAGGATAATAGCAACCTGCACAAACACCAAAAGGTCTAAATTCTCAAGTACGATTGTACAATATAACATTATATATATATATATATATATTGACAAAACCCAGATCACATGTTGTATCAAAACTGCCAAACTCTGAAATAGAATCAAGAAATATCAAATAACCAGAGATTGAGATGAAACCATAAATAAATGGTAAAATTAAATATGTTCATCTGGATTTAAAGTGCAAGAAAAACTATCAAAAAGAAATTCTCAAATACTACAACTTTGAAATGCAATAAGCTAAACCCTGTACAAAATGGAAAAAAACACAGTCAGATAACAAAACTATGATGCCCAGAAACAAACATAGAAGAGAACAGCCAAATTTGTAAAAAAAAGAAAGAAAAACTATCACAGATTCAAGAAATCTCAGAGAAGGTCGTCCAGGAATTGATTCATAAAATCAAGAGATCAAACACATCAAGAAACTATGATACAGAAAAGAATTATTACAAGGGAAGAGAGAACAAACCCGACAATCCAAATGATAACACCAACAACGGAGATAATAAGACAAAGAAAGGCAAAGGGAAGGCCTAAAAGAAAGCCGAGAGGCCGACAGTCACCGTCTCCACAGCACATCCTCTCTGATTTGCTTCTCGAGCTCGAGTTCCTTGGTCTTCTTGTATTTTGCTTCTATCACTTATTAAAAGTCAATGCGGTGAGTGAATCTGACAGAGAAGCCGAGATTATGTTAAGTTAACGTTGAGAATTTCCTTTAATTACTATAAATAATCTATTTTCCTTAAAAAACAATGTTTTGATTTCTTCGCATCCTCCATGTCCACGTTACGTATTAATGAGCAGAGAGAGAGACAGGGTTTGGTGGCTTATACATACTTGTAGTTTGAAGCAACCAATCACTAAAGTCCAAAAGTGTAAAGGGCTAGTCGATCTAGGAGGCTAAGAATCTTATCTTAAAGTAATTGTATAAAGAAACATAATTTATTCACTTTTGTATGCATGAAATTGCCATCACTCACGTTTACTTTCTGGCTCTGTATCACAGCTCATGAGTACGTGCCCTTTTCATCTTGCAGATTCTTAAATCTTTTCTTTCCATTTCTTAAGGGCCAAGGTGTCTAATGGTTGGATTTTGGACGCAAGAGATGGAGTTAGAAAACAGAAACTAGAATAACGTGTGTGTGTGTGTGTGTGTGTGTGTGTGTGTGTGTGTAAGAGTAAAATACCATATAAGAATTAACATGTAAAGATATTTTAGTTTAGGGGATGAGCTAGATGTTAAAAAAAGGGAAAGGGAAAGGGAAAGGTGATAGTAAAAGTGTGGGTAAATCAGATAACATGATTAATAGATATTTATAATTTAACTAAGGTTATTAGATAAATATTATAAGGAAAGATAACATTTAATGCAAGCTAGAAGCCTCGTTTAGGCATTTTAAAAATATGTTTGTTATTGGATAGTAATGAATTTAAAAGTATTTTTCACTTGAAAATACAACAAAATAATATTTTTTTTATATTTAAAAATTTATTTTTAATATCAACACATTAAAATCACATGAAAACACTAAAAAAATAATTTAAAATAAATGATTTTTTTTAACAAAAAGCAAATGTTCAAGCAATTTTTGTGATCGTGCCTATAAGGTCAACCAAAAAAACAAGAACGCTAAGTGAACAACAAGTCCTCATGCTAATCTTTACTCTCTTAATGTTATCCAATACAATAATGAATTTCATACCTTATATTAGAAGTTTAGGAATCAAATTGGAAGTTTGGAGGAAGAAAACTAAACATATATGACATCCTTTTCAAAGGTTTATTTTCTCCCCCTTGTAGTAGATAAAGATGGTAATTCCATCTGAGCATGATGAATACCGATCTAAATTGATAATGATCAAGATATAAATATTGTAACACTCAATCTAAACCCGGAAATATATATATATATATATATATATATATATATATATATATATATATATATATAGCAAAAATAAGAAGAAGAAATAGGAAATGAATATCCATTTTGTTTTACCTTAATATAGAATACAATTTCTATAGATTTAATTAAAACCTAACCTTGTGGATACCGTTACCATCGTAGTCGAGGTGCTTTGATGATTTTTATCTTCAAAATAAGCCCCATTTTAATGAGTCCCCCACTAGCCTAAGCCCTTTCTTGTACGAATGAGGATTGCATGTGATTCAACAACAAAAACAAAACAACTGGCTAGTCATTTGTTCCTGTCCACCTCTAACTTTCTAGCTTGGTCTACAAAATTTGATTCCAAAATAAAATCCTTTATGAATAATAAAACATTTACAGAATAGCTAGTACTTGTTAATTAAACCTAAAAGATGCTTTCAGAAAGTTTTATCTATATCCATGGATCCAGTAGAATCAAAAAGACTTGTAGCATAGCCTATTCTGCTCCACAGCCACCCAATCCAAATGCCATCAGGAGGGATTTCATTTGTTACACTTATTTTCTGACAACTGATGAAGAAAGAAACTACAGGAATTATAATATATACAAATTCAATCCCCAGAAAAGAAAATTCACATGTATACATGATAGAAAGACAGGCAATATGATGAAAAGAGCACTTCTAAAACTAAAAGCTCCAGAAAGGGCCAGCATTGGCAGTTACCAGGAGTTGCTAGCTTCCAAAATGCAAAACAAGATGGCTCTGAACTAATAATTCAGAGTGACCTGTCTGAGCCATATCACTATAGCTACTGGCTGAGTCGTATATGAAGCTTCAGAAATAGAGCATGAAATCAGAAAATTGGCACCCAACCGACTGCTTAAGAATTTTAGGATTTTCAACCTACGCTGCCTATGCCCTGGGGTATTATTCAGCTGGCTTATTCAAACTTGCATTTTCATTCTCCATGGCAATGATAGAAGCAAGTCTTCCATAAATCTGTAATGTGAACCACCACTTTAGTTTATTTGCTACTAACATTGTACACGTGTGTTAACTCTCCCGGGGAGGGAGAGAAAGAATCTAATTCTCATACCATAGAAAGCTTCTCGGTGGTATCTGGTTTTGTAACCTCGCCATGTTTATTTGTGGATGATTTATCATACCTACACAGCAGGTAATGCAAGAATCAAGTTAAAAAAAAAAAAAAAAAAAGAAGCTTTTCTTTGGATGCAGAGTTAAAAGAAGATTGATTTGCTGTTAGATTATCAAGGAAGATAGGTCAATGGATCATACATTAAGCATTAAAATACATCACATTTTGATTTCCATGCAACCAATAATGAGATACGGTTTTTCTCACCAGTCACGGGGAATCCCAGCTTCATCTCTAGCTGAATAATTAAAGGGCCCTTTCAACTCCACCTTGTACTCTGTTAACAAATCTGCTCAATGTGGCAATATTAGCGAATAAATACTTGCATGGCCTATATGGAACTAAAAACATATGAACAAGTGACTATCTAAGATTAAACATTAAAAGGTCTGCTAAACCTTTAAAAGTGGAGCAAGGAGCACGACCCATTTTCTGACAGACTGATACAAACCAGTAGACCCCAACGGCTACATGAGCAACTTCCTCATCAGCAATTCTAGCCACTATTTTAGATGTCTTATTGTCTCCAAAGCCAACTAGTTTTTGCACTAGCCTTGGCCCAGCATCGAGTCCTCTAGCCTCCTATATCCATGGTATTAGAGGAACAATGAAAAAACAAAGCTCTTTAAATAGAAATGAAAATAATGAGTTTTCTACAATCTATCTGTGATTAAAGTTTCATTACGACTAAGAGTTCTATGGGCCAGGATTCAAGGTCTAAAGCATATTCAAATAGCAATCTGTTGACTAAATTCAACCAGTATCAAGAGTAGGAATCATCCTTTAATCAGGAGGTGCACACATCATATCCTCGCCGAGTGAACTGAAATGGCAGGCAGAAATAACAAGGACTTCACAAGACAATGTGACACTAGCCTGAGGGTAAAAATTCTATAACCTACCTATCTGGCAATAAATATCTAAATATATTATATGGAAAATTGAAATATATCAAGTGACTGCAGAGATCTCTACCATTCATCTAAACAAAATGATGTCATATTATTATTTCATAGAGCATATTATCTTAGTAAGTATGCATGTTTGCTTGTCATGAACATATTAGTAGCTTCTTGAATAGAAAACCTTGAATGGGAAAACAAAGGAAAATTAAAAAAATGGCATATGCAGAGCCATAAAAATCACTGTGCAAGCATATTTTAACACCCACTGGATCACTGAGGTCTAGATAATGTATTCATAGCAAAATGTTACCTGAACTAGAGGGATCACAGCCAAACGTGCAGCAACATCATCTGATGATTTTTCACACTCCCTCCAAAGCAAATTATGAGCAGGCATGTCTCCATATCTAATGACAAGGAAATTAATGCTAATCGGTACAACAATAAAGAAGCAATAATAATCAGAGCAACGAATTAACTGACCTGAAACCCAGCTCGTCGAGTCTCTGAGAGCACCAAGCAAAATGACGACTCTCATCATCAGCAACATGTGCAAAGTCAGCAAAGAATCCTTCCCCCAAAATCTCACAAAAAGGCGAGAACCGAACAACAGTATCCCACGCCAAATCAATTGCGTTTAGCTCCACATGTGCAAGATTATGAAGCATGTAAGCATTAAGAGGCATGCCTGAATCTTTAGGAGCTGGAATTTCCTTTGGGGAAACCTGGGAATGAGCACATGAATCCAACGACCAATTCAAAACTGGAGCAATTAATTTTCCGATACACAATAATTAGTTAGGAATTTCGATCAACTACTAATATTCAAATCACTAAATCATCAACTGCCTACCCAATTACTTTCGAACATACATAGGTAATGGCATTTTCTTTGTGAGAATATCAAGCTAATGACATTTTAATAATGTAAAGGGGACAAATTCCACAAATAGCGTAAACGAAAGTGAGGTCCTGAAATGTCCAATTCTGAATGAAATTGAAAGCATAAATCCCACTGACATGAACTACATACTGTGAAAGCAATACCTGCACAGAGGCACCATAAAAAATCTCCACTTCCTGATACTAGAAAATAGTTCAATGAAACAATTGCAAGTAACTGATAAATAAACCATACTAACACAAAATTCATAAACACTTAACCAAATGTCCATTGCAGTGGCATTGATAATAAACACAAAAAAAAACCCATAAATCACCTTGGCGACAAACAACACAAAACATAACAACAAACACAAAAGAACCAAACTTTAATAAGAAACTCAAGCTTTTAGAGGCACCCATTAAAGATAAGTTTAAAAAAACAATAAGAAAACAAACCAATTCAGGTTTAGGAGGCCTAGCAGGTCTTGAAGGAGGGTCATAGACCCCAATAGGAAGTTTCTCATTGCGCCACTTAGAGAAAGCCAAATGAGAAAGCTTGGATTTTAAGAGAGGGTCGCTAGTAGAGAGAACAAGAGCACCAAGTTCTGCAAGAGAAGAAGCAGAGTCCAACAACGAAGTGCCATTGGTGTCAATTGAAGAGGGAGGTGTTTGTGGGCCATTGGGTCCCCAAAACCTGTTTTTGTTCAATGGGCTTTCTCTCCATGATTGTAGACCAGACCATGGTGAAAATTCTAAAGAGGAAGAAGAGAAAGGTTTGATTTTGAGGAAATAAGGTGTGAGATTGGATGAGCATCTTGTAAAGGTTGGGGAGAGCATGAGTTTGAGGGGATGGATTTGCATACCTTGACTACAAGCTGGTGACTGGTCTACATTGTTTTCAGCTTTTGTGCGTGTTTGCAATCGTTTTTTTTTCTTCTAAATATATTAAAAACTTAACTTGTCAAAATAAATAAAAAACTTTCTTGACATTAAATTAAACAACAATTCAACTGTATTTTTTTTTAAAATATTTAACTTTATATAATATATATTTTTTATTTGATAAATGATTTAGATTATTTTAATGTTTAAATGTACACTTTTTTTTATGATTTATAGATAGAAATGTATTTTGATTTTTAAATTTATTTTTTTATTTAAGAAAAAACAGAAGAAGAAATCTGGGCACTCAGTCACTTACCAAATGAAAAGAAAAGAAATGAAAAAACCTTCACCCAATCCAATCAGCTAGACTATAGATGAATAGTAGTGATAGTTTTAAATATTTTTGAATTACAGATGAAAGCAGAAAAAACCAGCTCAAGCTCAACACATTGCCATCCCTAACCATGGAGGCCACAAATTGTTTTATATATTAGTATTAAAAATACATTTTAAATAATAATAATAATAATAATAATAATAATAATAATAATAATAATAATAATGTATTTTTAAATAAAAAAACAGCAATCAATCACTAATACAATCTCAAACCGTCAATACAAACACAATCTCATACACGCTAAAAATCAATCTTTAAATCCTGCATCAGCACAAGATTGACTACACCTTATATCTTGAGGAAACAATAACATTCATATGAAATTATATTATACAAGAGCTAAAATTAGATGGACAGGGTTGTTGTTGCGACTCGTATGCAGAGTTTGAGTGTTCATATAGAGCCCCCCATGCTCTGTGCCATGAGCACAAACCAACAATCTTCAGAAAAAAATATTTCTTAAGAATTACAACTTCATTAGTTTGAATTACAGACTATCTATTCTATAGCACCAAAGAATCCTGAATCTGCTAACACAAAATCAACGGCAAGGTAGCTCTACAACTAAAATGACTAGTAGTTAGCCATGTACACATGCTAGGGTAAAACAAACCACCGAATCTATATCATAAGCACATTCTAGGGCATATTATACAAATGCAAGACCAGACAGATAAGCCACGTGTGGATTTAAGAAACCAGGTCCCACAAGAAAGACAAACTTCACTTTGCACTGTCAGAACAATCTGTCGCCTTGAGAACTTCACTGTACACCAAAGGCAGATTTCATATGAGAATCGAAATCCAGAATGCATTTACCCTGAACTCTGAGATCTGTCAGAGAAAAAAGGAAAGGTGAGATTAGCAAGGCGTACCACTAGTATTTTACCAAATAAACTTCAGACATTGCCAATGAACTAGTTAATGCAGAATAGAGAGGGAAATTTTCTACAAAACCATAACAGCAAGACAAAGCTTCACCTGTTTACAAAACATTTATTTGCATGTCCATGCAAGAATAGACAATCCACGAAAACTAATGCCTATTTGTATGCAGACATCCTCTACAATTACAGTTTCATTTTTACTAATAATCCAGAACGCAAAGATAAGCATTTCTTCCACAAGTTTAATAGGAAAAACAATAAAACAAATGGAAAAATACAACCAGAAAACAGCTCTGAGAATAACCAGGATTCACCAACTATCCCAAATCAAGAACACTGGCAAAACACTGCCCCAGAGCAATCAAGAACACACCTCTACAGCATTAATTACTGCATTAAGAAACACCTTAAATGTTTCAGATGGATCCTCAACAAAAGCAAACACACTACAATCCCCAGCAGTCTTCAAAGTTTTATGAGTGTAATTTCAGATGGATCCTCAACAAGAACAATGGCATAGAATTAATACATTCACTTGGCCTGCAAAAGTCACTTAACTGGAAACTAAGTTCCCAGCTGTAATTTCAAGGAAACAAATCCCACAAGCCATGGATGTTCTTGCTAATTTGTTACTAGGTTTGCTCACAGCCTGCAAGGAATCTCCCTGGGCTTTTTACCCTCCTTCCTTGTACTTTTCCTTTACCTATTTTATATGCTCTGCAGCTATCATTTCTTCAGCCTGAATTTACCTTTCTAGTCAATAATATATCAAGACAACAGATTACAGATTACAGACAACAGAGAATCATAAAGCCAGTCATGCTTTGCTGTATTATATAGCAAGGTTCCCTTGACAGACCTTGAAACTAGTCCTAAGACAATTGAACTCTAAACTTGTTGGTGGCTGTGACTGCACCTAATCTGCTCCATAGTTAACATCACAGCGATAATTGCATGCAACCCAGTATACTGTAAAGCTGAGAACAAAACAGACACACATCTAGGATACTATACAACAGAATTATGGGGGGCACCTTTTATCCATGAAAGAAATCACCACATTAAGAAAATGAAAAGATGAGAGGCTGGTAAATAATTGTACAAGTAAACAAAATGAGTTTCCTGTAATAACATGTGCACACGTTGTAAAGGTCAAAGAGAACAGTTTTTTGAGAACACGTAATTTCATATCAACATCTTTACTGTTCATTGAGACAAAAAAAAAGGTCTCCAACTCCATGACAGAAAACTTCCCTTTTTTACAAGTTTTAGAAAATGTCTTTCTTCCAATTAATCACCATTTAAGAATTAGTTGTGCATGCGGGAAAACAAAAGGAAGTGATTGAGTAGAAGACTATAAATATAATCCAACTTGAGAGCCAACATCTCAAGGTGATTAATTAACCCTTCGGAGATGGCAATGGTGAATTGGTGGTTTGCAGAGAGAGAGAGAGAGCGAGGTTGGTCCAAGAAAATGTCACTAGCTGGGAAAGTATATATTTTAACACCAGAAATGGACTTAAAAAAAATTTGTACATGATCAACAAGCCTAATTCATTGATGATGAACTATCTCCTCCAACCCATATTGTTGTGATGTGTGCCAATTTATGCAGTGCAGGCTTTCTACCATTTAGAAACCAATTTCTAATGCTAGGTCATTACATTCGCCAGCTAATCTTGGAGCAGATGATTAGTCATCTGAACCTATTTTCTGCTCCCAGGCTCTGAGTTCCTTTCAACTCAATTTTTTCCCCTCACTAATCCATACCAAGCCTACACGGTATTCATACCAGTGAGTGGAACCCACACCAACTATCAGAATTCAGAACCAACCCACCAATAACCAAGCCAACATCATCTACATAACTAGACAGTACTTTAAGCAATAAAAGGTTAATCACCAAACTAATACACTCTAACTAGAGCAATCACATTCTTCCTTATATAAGAGGCACTGTACAAGGGCAATCAGAGACTGTTTTAACATGCATAAAATTATGTTTTTGGTTTTTCACTAGTAAATCAAAATAAGGAGTGTTGTCCTAAACATCCTGCAAATCCTAAGCAACCATACACTCTTTTCAACAACAATAATCATGCTATTATTATCTCTATTGCCACTACATTGCAGGTAGCACTTGCAGACCGGACAGCAGACAAGCGCTAATATGACAATGAGGTGACATTGATCAACAGCAAAGTATACCATATTATAAATCAACAAGAAGGAAGAAACACAGGAAAGTGCACAAGTTATCTGCAAATAAAAGTCACACAAACATTTCATGCAAATCCAGGAGAATATGCAACCACCTGAACTACTTGAGCACTCAATTAATTCCCTACATCAGATCCAGAAGCTGAGGAGCTATCGCTGTCAGAATCTGCAATAATCATGCAGGTAAAGAAAAATAAATGAGTTCACCAAACATCAGACCAATATATAAGACATAACAAAGACAGAAGTTGCAAAATTAGAAGTGCAAATCACTACCACTTGATGAAGATCCAGAATCACTGCTGGAGCTGCTTGAACTACTAGACCTACTTCCATTGTCTCTCTGTTTCTCCACGTGATTAGGTGACAAAGTGGAGACATTCCTTTCATCTGACAGCAGAAGAAACAATGTTTCAAATAACCAATACAGCAAAACTATATGGAAACCAAAACAAAAATAAAACTAACTTTACCTGCTTTTGTTTCTTTTGGTGCCTCCACCACAACTGGTGCTGGGACCTGCAACCAAATATCAGTAGATTTAGCAACCACAAATTCCTGTTAGAAAATTACGCTTAACGATGAGAAAATTGGTCAAAGGCTTTACCTTCTGCTGCACATTCAACTGAGACTCTGCTCTAGCTTGAATGGCAAGTTCAGCTTTTCTCTTATTCTTGCTTAAACTCTTCTTATAGTTGGTGACAAACCTATCCAGCTCCCACAGAGTCTCCACATCAACACTGTCAATATCAACTTCAATTTCATCATCATGTTGGGAGAGTGCTGAACTCCTCTTCTTTATTATCTGTACAATGTTGTCCAGTTTCTCTGAAGGTAAGTTCTGGAGGTTAGTACTAAGCTTCTGTTTCTCGTCATAAGTCATGTCTCTCTTGTTTGGATCCTTTGCCTTGGGCTTCTTTGGAACAGGGGTTCTACCAGAAGGTGTAGTGGTAATGGGTTTGGGTCTGGTATCAATAATAGGATATGGCATTGATACTGATCTATCCAAAATTCTCCTCATATCAAGAGGGGGTGGTACAAATGGATTCTTTCTTGATGTAGGTGTAGGAATGCCCACCTCATAACTGGCAGCAAACCTCATCTCATGATCATAATCTGACTTTATAACAGACCACTTAGTCTCAAATATATCCAATAACTGCTCTGCCATTACGTGAACATCTTGTCCTTCCGGGTTATACTTCATAGCATTGTGAAATGTAAGTCTCACATCCTCTGCAAACTCTTCCGGGGACTTGTACCAATTCTTGGTCAGCCTGGACTTCACAGTGCCCAAGTCCATGGGATGCTTGATTATGGTAAAGTAATCATGCAAACCAAGACCCGTCACATCAACTGGTGTATTAAACACCCAACCATGCTTATGCTTCATCAGTTTGTCAAGCAAAGCACTGCAATTCTTGAATACCTTAGTGCCTGTCCCAAACCCAAACCCCAGTTCCCCTGCCCCTTGCTTTCTCCCATTCAATTTTGACTTCTTGTTACTCTCAGCTGGTGGAAACTTATCTTTCGCAAGCAAAAACTCTGAATTTCTATAGAACTGATTTGCTTTTGGTGTCCTCTTCTCTTTCTCCACAAACTCACCCACGCCCTGGCTATTCTCCAGAACAGATATACTAAGCTGATTCAAAGGCCTAAACTGCCTAGGAGTAGGAGTAAAAATGGGAGTTGTGCTCTCACGGTGAACACCCACTGATCCCACTTCTGAATTAACCCTCCTCAATCTTCGATCCACCCCATCATTTGCCAGCACCACCCGCGAATGACTCAGCCTGCCAACACTGTGCTGCAATTCTTTCACCTCAATCTTCTTCACCAAACTCCTCACCAATTCAAGCTCACTCTCCAACTTCTTTCTGAGCTCCTTCTTCTCCTGCTTCGACCGCGATAACAAGTTCACCTTCACCCTGTTATCCAGTCCTTTCAGCAGCACCCCATTCCCCACAGGCAGCTCCCGCTCCACAACTTGCTCTCTCGTGCTGGGCACCACCTCCTGAACTTCCTCCCTATTTAGTCTGGTAGAATCATCTGAAACTACAATTGAGTGAGAAACAGGCTGTTGCACTTGCTGGCCAGTATTTCTGTCTTCAACTGCTACAGGTTCCGGTTCTCGCACTTCAACCAAGTCCTTCTCGTAGTTCTCCTTGTCATTTGTTTCATTCCCAGTTGCAGTTTCAGTAGCTTCAGTGGAGGTGGTTTTAGTTGCAATTGCAGCAGTGGAAGTGGTGGTTGGAGCAGTCGCAGTTTCGGTTGTGGCAGTTGCAGTGGTTGTTGTGGTGTTGATTTCATTTTCTCCAGTGGCTGCGGTGGTGGTTGGAGCAGTCGCAGTTTCGGTTGTGGCAGTTGCAGTGGTTGTTGTGGTATTGACGTCATTTTCTCCAGTGGCTGCGGTGGTGGTGGTGATTATATTTGCGTTACTGTTGTTATCAGTGGTGGTGGTGGTTATATTTGTGTTACTGTTGTTATCAGTGGTGGTGGTGGTGATAGTGGTGTTGATGAGGCTATTCTTTTTGAGTCCTTTAAAGGCTTTTCGTGTATAAACCTTACTCTCTGTATACCTTTGTTTCTCTCTAACCTCTCCCCCTTCATTTCCTCCTTCTCCAACTACACTCTCAGAAGCCATACATGTACCACCCCAAAACCCTAACTTCCCCCTTTAATTTCCTCTCAATCCCTCTTTCGAAACCCTAATTTCCTCAAAATAAAAACCCTAAACCCCAAAAAATTAGGGTTTTCTATATAATCACAACCCCTACGAAAAACCCTAATTTCACTCCCAAATCAATCTAAACACAAGAATAGAAATTCAATTAGGGCAAAAAAACACGCAGAAACCACAAAAAATTAGGGTAAAACACGAACCTTTATCGAATCTTTCACGATCTAAGAGCCTATACATACAGAATCATGTAGCTACACATCACCAAACACACAAAGGATAACAGATAGAGATTTTAGAGAGAGAAAGAAAGTGAAGGTTAGGGTTTCGAGCTGTAATTTTGTGGAGATCTTCTATTCCTTTTGCCTTTCGCTTTCTCTCTCTAACATTTACAAAAAAAAATGAGCACGCGATTTCTCTCTCTAAAAATATTTCTCTCTCTAGAAATGTTTCTCTCTCTAAAGCTAGTCACCTTGCTTTGCTATCCCTTTATCTTACAGGTGTACGGTGCGTGTGCTTTCGTGTATTTAAAAGTAGTGCTCGTGTAAGATCCTAGCTACTTTCGAGAGACTTAGACCCACTAGGTGTTATAATACGTGTTACGCACGCTTCAATAATACAGGGGTAGATGTGTGCGTGTGTGGACGCGAGAGTGGAAATTTTAGAAAGGTTAGTGGCGCGGAGTTTTGATTGTGGAGTTTTGAAGGTTTCCCTCACGTGGACAAAGAGCGTGTGATATGTAACCGCTGACTTTGAGGGGGTGGAAGAGGTGTAGTGGTCGGCGGGGATTTGCACGCGCCAGAAGTGGTTTGCAGGTTTAAGGAGTTAAAATGAGGCTGATGTGGCAAAATCTATGCCGCTCAAAGTCAACAACAAAGGAAGGGAGTGTTCTGTTGAAGGAGAGAACCTCGTAGGAGTGACATGAAACAACAGGAAAACGTTGTGGGGATGTTATACAAATCAGTCCTCTAAGTTTAACAATAATCTCAAAAAGAGTACCCAATGTTTAACAGTTATGAAACTCTAACATGCTATTTATGATTGAGGTCAAATCCCAAACTCAGAGAGAAGTCTTATGTTTAGGGATGAGAATAATTTTTTAGTTGTTATAAGAAAATTAAACTCTTTAGCATATAACATTATAGTATTAGTGAAAATTAGTTAAATTAATATTAGAAAAGCAAAAATTATGGGCAAGGACATAATGGAGACATTTCAGTAAAATTTTGATTGACATGAAAGTGAAATAAACATGTAGTCATCATGTTTGGTCTTGGTTTTAGGAAGAAACTACCCGGTTTGCCCCGACATTGTTTTATTGAATGTTGTTGTAATTAAAATAAATAAGGGTAAGAAATCTATGAGATTAAATTCTGAGGAAAAATATATTATTTTTAGTCAACATTCATTTTTTTATAGATTTATTTTCTTTTGTGATGATAAAAACATGTCTCTTTTATTAGCAATATTGTTTTTAAACTAAAAACTTAAGAAAAATAAAATAATACTGTTTATTTTTAAAAAATAAAAAACTATAGAGAAATATTTATATTTTTAAATAAATCAAAACTCTTTTTTTTATTCACGTATTTCTTTTTAATTTTGAAAAATAATATTGTTTATTTTCACTTATTGGGATTATGTGGTTTGTTCTTTATAAGGCTTTTTAACGAGGGAAAGGTAAGAGCAGGCAACAATAATTTTTGAGATCAATCAAATGTCTGAAGATAGCACTGATGAGTGAACTGTGCGAGCATCCACGTCACGTCTGCTTCTAATACATATAAATTATATTCTAGAATTTATTTTTTTTAATAATTTTTTTTATATGATAGCATATTTAATAACAAAATATATTTATGAAAATTCACGTTCTGCAGCTGCTGGCAATAGGTTGGTTGAACCTTCAGCCCAGCCCACGTAGTTATTGTTAGGCTGGTACAACTCATCCTTAAACAAAAGAAAAGAAAAGAAAATTGTAGGCCTTCAGTGGGCCGAACCAGTTAGGCTGCGCTTGTGTTTCAGACCCAGCCTCCTCTTAGACCGAAGATGTGTTTGCACTCGAGTTTTTTTTATTTTAGTTTTTAGTTTATTTTTATTTTAATATTTAACCAAAAAAATATAATAAAAATCTGAAAAATTATAAAAACAGTTGCAAGGAGCATTTTAAATTTTTTTTGCGGGTTCCTTTGCATTCTTCTAGCAATAGTTAATTTTGAGTCATGTATTTACAAAGTAAAATATTGACTCCTTATTTAAATACCTTATTTTCTCCAAAATTTTGGAAAAATAAAAAAAACCTTGTTTAAAAAAGAACAAAAAATATTTTATTTTCATGCATATGGTCAAATTCTAAAATTTTCATGTATGTTTTTCATAAAAAAAATAATCATTATTATACTTTAAAAAATACAGAAAATCAATCAATAGCTATCCTAATCATTTTATGATTATCCATTAGAACTTAGCCTACATTTATAAACACATCAAAAAAATTACTTTTGTTTTCGTTAATTTTCAAGATTATAAACTTTATACATAAAATATATTCTCAATATTAAATAGAAAGATAGTTTATTTTTCAGGGAAGAAGCTATATAAAAATAGTCACGTACAGGCCATCATATCGTCGATGATCATTAAAATAAAAGAAAAATGACAGATTGAAAAATACACAAGAAAGCTACACAACTTTCTCTAGTCAAAGTACTTTTAACAAAGCCAACTCCACATCATCGTTCGTTCATCCATTTTACATAAACAACAGGAAAATACATCAGAGACCCTGTCTTTCACCGAACCGAAGTCATTGACTTATACCGTACGATGAACCACAAGCAGTTTCTGTCAAAACAAACCCACAAAACATCTTCATGAGCTCCATACTTTTTAATTATGATCAAACTCAAACTTTATTAGAAGGTGGCGCTCCCTTTAACAACTTGTTCAATAATGATGATGAGGATCTGGTCCTCCTGGTGAAAGTCTATCAGAGGCGACGTCAAGGGTCGACAACCTTCGAAAATGCCCGAGTTTGGAGAGATCAAAGCCTAACTCGAGCAAAATGTGGTGGCTGTTATTAGCATTTCCTTGCATGGCCTGACCTACCTTGAGGATCCGAGCCTCAGAGGTTTGGCAGATCGCTGAGAATAAAACCATTAACAAAAGTACCATTGCTCTTGACGAAGCTGAAGCAACTCTACTAGCCATGTTCTGGTATGTGTTAAGAGTTTAACTAAGTTTGGGAAGAAGAGTAGCAAGCTAGGGTTTCTCAAGTACTAGCCGGTTATAGCTTGAGCTCCGAAAGAAGTGTGTGGTAGCTTGCATGGAACATAATTTCATATTTATAGGACAAAATCTAAGACCGAAGAAATTGAAATGGGGCACTGTTTAGACCCCGTTTGGGAGTGCGTTGCAATCGGCGTTTCCAAAAAATTTGATTTTTTTTTCATTTTAAAAACCGGCGGTTTGGTGTTTTTAGATCATTTTGATGTGCTGATGTCAAAAATGATTTTTAAAAAATAAAATAATATCATTTTGATATATTTCAGCATGAAAAGCACTTTGAAAAGCTACCACAATCGCACTCTCAAACAGGCTCTTAGTGGAGAGAATGTGGAGACCGAGGAAATCCATTCAAATTAAGCATGGTTGTTGTCTACGGGGTGTTTGATCATTACATTTCAAGTGTTTTTGAAAAGAAAAAAAATAGATTTTTATTTTTATTTTTAGATAATTTTAATGTACTAATATCAAAAATATTTTTTTAAAAAAAAACATCGTTATGATATATTTCTGAATGAAAAACATTTTAAAAAACAATCGCAACTATACTCCCAAACAACAACATTTTCATAGAATATATAAAACCTTCTGTGTTTTTATTATAAATATCACCTTAAAGTTTGTCCCATTGATCCATAGTGTTTATGCAAAGCATCTCCTGAAGGAAAATGTTAAGGGGAAGGTCTAGTCATCATGTGCTTCTCCGTCACTACACTTGGATGGCAATTGGATTTTAAAGTAGGAAAATAAAAAATAATACAGGAAGAAGTAATGTGTATTGGCTCATAAAATTCTTAATTAGAATTTTATCCGCCACACTGCACAACAGATAAAACTATCATATACCTACGCAACCTAATCTATTTCTTTTTGTTCACATCTACGCCATTTTTTTACTAGCAACCTTAAAAAGCTTTTCACAATCACTAGAATAATATATATTAAAAGTGCACTCCACATACAGCCACGACCACTATTTAAGATAGTGTTTGTCCTTCTATTTAAAAGTATTTTTGAAAAAAAAATAATTTTAATTTTTTAAATATTTTTATACTATTTTGATGTGCTAATATCAAAAATAATTTTAAAAAATAAAATAAAAATAATTTTGATATAATTTTGAAAAAAAAAAAACATTTTAAAAAACAATCTCACAATCACTGAAAATTGACACTGCATTATTAGGTTTAGCAGTAATGAATTATTTTAATATATAAATATTGTTGTCAAACAATTTCACTAAAATTTAATCATAAAATGGAACAAGCCATGTTCTGACAAAACCTAATGGAAATATAATAACCTTATGATCATTTGGCAGCTGCAAATAGACATTGACCCTTTAGATCATAAAGGAACAATGCTTTTCTAGTTTTTTTAGTGTTCATCTTTCTTGCAATCATCGTAAAAGTCAGAGCTACCCTAATTCTTATACCTTGACCACTAATCATATGGAAAATAAAAAATGTCCGTTAGGGCACGGCCATACTAGGTTTGATGCACTGACAATTCTTTATCTATATTGATAATTAAAAAAAATACATCCAAGTTATCATGCACTGGCGGCGTCAAATTAGAATACAGGGCCTGTTTCAGTAATCTAAAAGGCGTACGTGGCTTCAAGGTAGTGTGACTCTACATAGCCACCGAAGTTCTTGAAAACAAATTATCATATATAGGACCACAAGAAAAAGAGCACACATTAATGTAGTGGATGATTTAGACAAGTTGTATTCATTTGTTATTTTATATGTTTATTGACATTACAGAATAATATAAAGTATAGTTTAGAATCTCTTCTAATAATTTAAATTTTTAGGTAAAATGAAGCTTAAGATTTTAGATGAGATGATTTTTTGATATGATATTAGGAATCTCATAATTTTCATTCTATTTGATGAAAATTAAGCACAAGTGATGTGCTGTCGTAGACAGCCAAAAATAAAATTTATACTCCTAAAATAAATAAAAAAGTAGTGAAAGTAAGGATCGATCCCACTGAGAGTATTTAGTTTAGTTTTTATGCTACTTGAACAAGGATGGGTTTTTTTTTGGAATTTAACGAATCAATGTTAAGCAGAATAATTAAGAAATAATTCGAATTAAAATATTGAAATTAATTAAATGAACAAACTTTGCTCTAAGTCAACATCCACCATCAGAATTTTAAAAATGATCATCGATGCAAATATGTATTAATTTTCACCTTGAATATACTAAACAACCCAAGACAAGCGCAAAGGTTTAATCTAGTAGCAACCTTAAGAATAAGCGATTGATGAAGCTAAACAACACAAACACAAGCGGATACATTTAATTTCATCGGGTGTTTACTTTTTATGATCTAATAAATTCTATCGCAGCTATTCATTAAATCTTAGTTACTTCACAAATTAGAGGGATCAAACAATTACAGATTTGACGTCTGATCTAACAGTAGATTGCAATAAATAATAAACTAGTAGGCCCCATAGTAATTAAATGAAACAATCATGAAAATAGGTGATTTGATGTCTAATCTAGTAGTATATTGCAACGAAATAAAATGAAGTCCTGATATAGCTAGGGAGAGTGGCTTTTCCAGCTTGAACTTTCATCCATCAGAGTTCAAAATGTCCAGGACACTTGAATTGCATGATAAGAGACGTTCCAGGATTGCAGCGATTTAGATGCAGCGACTTCAAAGCAAAAACTGACCTTGATGCATGTAGTATCTCTTAAAACTTAAAACATGATAGTTGTAAAGGTGTTGCTTGGTTTTCCATGGCATCTTGAATCATCTCAATCAGATCAAGGATGAGAGAGTTATGCCCCGATTATGAAGCGATGTTGAAACTGTCCAAAATTACTCAATTAGCTTTGTTCTAGATTTAACTCCTCAATTCAAAATAAGATAATAATGAGTGTATTTAGACACCAAATTAGTACAAAATACTAGACATTAAGGAAGCAAAATATTGCATTTTGCATTCCTATCAACAAGATATTGTGAGTTGATGTAAGTTTTAAGCTTAAATGACTTTCACTTGAAGGGATGTGTCAGAAAATAATATAAATCATATTTTGGAGCCTCACCTAATAGTTTAAGTTTTTAGATGAGATAACTATATGACAAATATTAGAGAATAATATAAATTATATCTTTGGAGTCTCACTGAATATCTTAAGTTTTTAAATGAGATGATTTCTTAACATAATATCAGAGTCTTGTTAATCAATTTATCACGAGTTTGAATCTCACTACCTGTATTCTATTTTATTAAAATTAAGCACAAGATAGTATGAGTCTATACAAGTTTCATGCCTCAAAAGATTTTATTTGAGGATACATGTTAAAAAATAATATAAATTATATTCTAGGATCTTATTTTTCAAACAATGAGTCTGCTTATGTATCCTCACAGTAAAGACTCGCCATGTTCATATGTTTTTGAACTTTTATTGCTTATTGCAGGCGAAGCTGGGTCAACTAACGTTTGACACATTTTCTTCGAATTCTAAAGATGAATTCAAACTAGAAACTGAGTGTTCATCATTAAAATGTTCGAGCTATCCGACTACTTGACTATCAAAATTGAATGAACAAAAACAAAAATGTTCGGCAAATTATAGTTCAGGATCCATTTTATTCACGAAAAGAAGCTACCCTTTATAGAAACCTTTCATATTCTATAAATTGAAAACGTATTAGCCCTAGCTAGCCACTGGTTTGCCTCATGGCTTGTCTGCGTGCGTGCTCTTGACTCCATCTCCTCAAAACCGATTATCTTCTTGTGAAGGTAATTTTTTAGGGTTGACAAACACATATATAAAATCAAAACATACTTTTATTTCTTCTCACGATAGAAATCTTTGAGATTTGAAGAAAAACTCAGAGAAACCAATCACATGAAAAGCCCACCATTGAAGCATTGAAGATTCTAAATACTGATCTCTCTGTCTTCCACTCGCGCACACACGAGCAGCTCTACAAATGACATGCATGATTGTCTAATTAGTGGATATATCCAAATGATATTTCTCTGGGTCAAAGATATCCAAATGGCTTGATTGAAAAGAAATAATAGCGTCATACAAGACTATGTTAAAGAAAATCAACAAAATCCTCTTCAGATTATGCCACGTAACTCCTTGATTATAAAAGATAACCATAGATAGCTAGATTTAAATTTATATTTATTTTAATGTGTTATGCTATATATAAAATTAGAGCACCATAACACGTCACTCTTTTCTTTATCCTTTAACACAATGGCACACCTTCTAACCATTAAATTATCTTATTCTAATTATTTTCTTTGGCGTTGTCGAGTATTACCACTATTTTAGTCCCAACATCTCTTTGGATATGTTGATGGCTCTATTCCTATACCTCCTAGAATTGACGATTTTGATTCTAAAAATACAACTTGTTGAGTGGCAACAAAGAGACCGATTTGTGTTGAGCCTTCAACTTTCTTTATTGATTAACCGAGGAAGCCATTTGATTGCTATTTATTTTGTTGGTGATCATTTTTTAGGTTATTTGTTTTTACAATTCCATGGGTTTTTTTTTTTCCTTTTAAACTGATTTTTATTATTTTACTGCTATTTTTTTATAAGTTTTTTAAATTATTTTTTTTTATAATTTTATCCTTCAAAATTTAATTGGTTAGAAATGAAGTTTTTTTATTGAACTAAGTTTAAAGATTTCATGAGTTGTGAGTTTTAGAGATTGGACCAAGTCTGGAGCCAGGTTTTCTTTAAAATACTTTTGTATAGTTTAGCAGGTCATATTTGTTTGAAAAACATTTATTCAAAAAACATAATTTTAAATAAAAAATAAACAATTGATTCGAGTCAATTCACTAATTCATTGTTGCCTCGTCGAATCCATGATGGTCTAAGTCACGGACCAAATCTCAAAGACTATGGTGGAATTAACATCCGTTTCAAATTGGATCGTTTGTTTGTGGGTGCAAATTAATTACAATGTAATCAGACATCCCAACTTGTCAATTCTAATGATTGCCTTTTACAGGGAGATTAACAACAAACAGTTTCATTTAACTATTATAAGTTAAATAGTTAAATATATGGTGTTTGTATTAGTTATTAAACTTATTTATTAAGATTAAGTGTATTGAAAGTTAGTACAATGCATTACTATCCACATTAGAAATACAATGAATCTAGAGATACTATGAATCTAGTAGTACTATGAATCTAGAGTAAGTATTGAAGAGTCTCAATATTAATTAAGTACTTTGAATATTGTAAAGAGACATTTTATAATGTCTATATATATTGTATGAATTTCATAATGAAAAGATGTGAGAGTACCATTTCTTAATGTATTGTACTCTACCCAAAATCTGAGTGTGCACTCTAAACCCTTCAATCCTTTCCTCTGTTACTGCTGTATTTCCAACAGTTTGTACAAGAGAGAGTTGACATATATGGTGATTGGTGAATATGATTAAACCATATCCTTATATCTTATTTAATAGCTTAAAATTTTTAAATTGAGTGATTATATATATATATATATACTCACTTCATTTAACTATCATAAGATTTTCTACTCACATATGCTCCTCAATGCGCAAAACACATACAAACATGTACATAAATAATAAAAGACTTGAAGAATTTATGACTGTCACAGTTTTGATAGAAAAACCAAAGCTCGACTGCCCCAGGAAGGGTTTGTATGAACTCAAGAGACAGGCCAAATGTATATATATATATATATATATATATATATATATATATATATATATATATATATATATATATATATATATATATATAATCCTTAGTTTTTGAAGTCTCAATAGTTTAGATTTTGCAGTTTCGAGATTATGGATAAACCTTTTTCAGTATTGAATAATTTGAGATTGCTGAAATGAGAAGCTTATTTACTTTCCCTTCATGAATTCATGTGGGACCCTAATTAACATCAAGAAAATAAGATGAATATCTCCACCCAACTGAAGGATTAAAATTGTTTTCCTCTCATCTATTAGAAATTTGAGATGCTAAAGTGAGGATAAAAAAAAAAGCTATGTAATCTTGGTGGCGGTGCCACTCCAAAGGGTGCATGCAGAAGCCACAAAGCACACATGAAAATATAAGCGTCGATCGACGTGTTAGAGTAGATATGACACTAATTCATTTCTGTGAAAAATGATATAAATCACAACATTATCACAGAAAAAGTACATATTAAAGGATGTAACTTTCAGCATTACATGTTATTTTCCTACCCTTTCGAGCCCCAGAAGAAGCTTTCACAACTCGTGCAAGTTCTTGGTTGCTGGATCATACATAGGAGTTTAGGGGTGCAACTAGAAATCACCACTTATTCTCTTTCTTATTTTCAGCAAATATATTCCTTCATATATATATATATATATAGAACAGAAAACATATATCTGCAACCAAAACGTGATAGCTTCTTCATCGCGCAGTTTTGTTAAGGGTTTCCCGGGAGATGGGAGTGATGTTCAGGATTTGGTCCTTCCGGTGACAATCTATCAGTAGCTGATTCCGATATGGACATCCATCGTCCACGAAACTCCATTCTAGATTTGGAATTTAGTACTTTACTTAAAAGAAGGCGTTTGTCGTGCTCCTGTAGTTTGTGGATTGGTGCAGCCTCAAACCTCACGAGCATCAAGAACACAACCAATAACACAGCCAAAACTCTGGTTCCTGTTGGAATGTTAGCCATTAATGTACTAGCAGTTTAGGAAAAAAAGGATATTGGATCCAAACCCTATCTTTTATCAGATAAAACGAGAGATGATTTCTTGACAAAGTATACCAAATTGCTTTTGAAATGGTTTTGAAAGGGGAAGATAGCTAGGGTTTTCAGAAGACAGGTGATGATTTGTAGCTTAAACCAAGTGCTGCTATTTATAGGATTAAAAAAGTTAATGTCAATGATAGTGGAGATTAGAAAAAGAAAAAGAAAAAGTCGCTATATTTTTTTTTTTGTTTTACTTTACGATTTATTTATCCTCGAAAAATCCTCTTTAAATAAGAGAATTATGCAATTCTTGTCGGTGTTTCATCACCTTAGACCACCACCAACAAAAAAACTCCCCATTGCTTCTCTCTCTTCCATCTTTTGAAAACGGATAGTATCAGAGGCCGCCAATAGAAGCAGTAAACCAGGGTCGTTAGTTTCAATCTGTTTCGGTTAAAATTTTAGTTCATTCTGAATTTTTTGGCCAAATACCTGCGGAAACGTTCCGGTTCCGATTTCGGCTAAATAATATTTTTTTAAATAATAAATAATTTTATAATACTAATCATATATCTTAATTCGACCGTTAGATTAAGATGCAATTTACGAGGAGTCTCTTGACACACACACACACACACACACACATATATATATATATAATGTTAAAATTTCAGAGCAATTAGAGAATGTAATGACCTTGCGAGATTGATGATGACATTCTCGTAATATTATACATGTTCATAATTTTGTTCAGAAAAATCATTTTATTGTGTTACAATATTAATCATATATCTTAATTCGACCGTTAGATTAAGATGCAATTTACGAGGAGTCTCTTGACATATATATATATATATATATATATATATATATTATGTTAAAATTTCAGAGCAATTAGAGAATGTAATGACCTTGCGAGATTGATGATGACATTCTCGTAATATTATACATGTTCATAATTTTGTTCAGAAAAATCATTTTATTGTGTTACAATATTAATCATATATCTTAATTCGACCGTTAGATTAAGATGCAATTTACGAGGAGTCTCTTGACATATATATATATATATATATATATATATATATATATATTATGTTAAAATTTCAGAGCAATTAGAGAATGTAATGACCTTGCGAGATTGATGATGACATTCTCGTAATATTATACATGTTCATAATTTTGTTCAGAAAAATCATTTTATTGTGTCTTCTTTTAGATTAAATTGCACAATTTTAAATAATTTTATTTTTGGATTTGAACTAAATTTTTTTGAATTAATATATTTAATTATATATACATACATATATAAACAATACAATCTCAAAACTACATACCAAAATAATCTGAAACCAAAACCTTCCATTCCAATTAAAAAAACCAATCACCATCTCAAACGTTACATTCCCAATGGACAATCATGGACGTGATGGACCATAAACATAAGGGGATCAACTATCCACAATTTCATCTCTGCACCGAAGAGTTTAACCTACATAAACACTTGAACACACATTCAATAATTTGATAACCAGGGTAGTGTTAGAGAGAATAATATAAATCATATTATGGGACCTCATTTATAAGCTCAATCTGTTAGGTGAGGTTCCAGAATATGATTTATATTATTCTCTAACACACCCCTCAAGTGAAAGCCCTTTGGGCTTGAAACTTGCACATAGGCCCACACTACCTTGTGCTTGATTTTTATCAAATAGAATGAGGGTGGTGAGATTCGAACTCGTGACCGCTGGGTCAACAAGGCTCTGATACCACGTTAAGGAACAACTTGAGCTTTTAGGTGAGATAATTCTTTAATATTAAGTTTTTAGGTGAGATGGTTCCTTAATATGGTATGAGAGCCTTGTTGACCCAGCGGTCACGAGTTCGAATCTCACCATCCTCATTCTATTTGATAAAAACCAAGTACAAGGTGATGTGGGCCTGTGCAAGTTTCAAGCTCAAAGGGCTTTCACTTGAGGGGGGGTGTTAGAGAGAATAATATAAATCATATTATGAGATCTCATTTACAAGCTTAAGTTTTTAAGTGAGATGGTTTCTTAACAGATAGGAGGAAAATAATAACTAGGAAGCATATTTGTCTTGTAGTCATGACTCTAGTTTCTTTTCTCGATCGATCCGCGGCATATGAATTTGACTCTGACATATATTTTTCAGAGTATCTCTTCAAATGGTGAGGGGACAACATTTCCATTATCAAAATTATCATTTCAATGATAATATTTTTTATGCCCTAAGGTGGAGAATCTGGTCAAAATCCATTTCAGGACACAAACTAGGCAGAGGAGAATCTCAAAATAGAGTAATCTGATCCACGTCAAATGATTAACAACTCTATGTTCTAAGTGCTCCGGTGAATAATTTATAGTTTCTAACCTCTTTTTACGAGTATCTCTATAGGAACTCCCCGCCGGCGAACCCACATCCTACTATAGCTACCCTTTAAGCAGGAAAAACTTTGTCGACTTCAAATAACAAGCCTGTTGAGACTACAAAAACTCCTTTTTAAATATCAGTTTGTTGAGATATGTAAGTTGACGTGAGTTGTTTTTTGAGATGTAATATTGGAAAATTTACGGGAGTTATATTTGTTCAATAAGCCTTTTATTAATCTGTCAACACCTTTTAAAAGGCTCGAAAAGCTCAAAGTTTTTTCTTGAAAAGAACTGAAAAAAGTCAACAACCCATCTTCAGTAGGGCACCACCATAGAAGGTTTTGATGCACTGATAATTCTCAGTCCTTATTGATCAATATTAACAAATAAATTAAAGTTATCATGCACTGACGGCGCCCGATGTTTACAATATAAATAAACTAGTTTATTTAAAAATTTAAATTATTAGTATAATTTATATTATTTTTTAAAATATCATCTCAAATGAAAACCTATATAAATTCATACTATTTTATATTTAATTTTATTAAATAAAATAAAAATGATGAAATTCAAATTTGTGATCATTGGGTCAATAAAACTCTAATATCATATCAATAAATTATTTTATTTAAAAATTTAAACTACTATATGAGAACTTAAAATATAATTTATATTATTATATAACATATTTAATAATAAAAAAGACGCACGCAAGATAGGGTAACTTTACATGGATTTCCTGTAGCTGCAACTAGGTTCCTGAAAACCATTTAATATAGTACCATGAGAAAAAAGAAAAAGAAATTCTAAAAAATCATTTTACAAATAATTCAAGCCTGAATGCACACGTGTTTTTACACGTGATTGCGAATTAAAATGGTGGAGCTATCCGATTGCTTGACTGTTGACTGTCGACCGTCGAAATTGAGTTAACATTGTACATTGAAAATGTTTTAGTCCTAGCTAGCTACTGGTTCGCCTCAATTTCATTTAAAATATTTATTTTAAACCAAAAAATACTGTTTTTTTTCATAAACATTAAAAAAAAAAAAAAAAAAAAACAAGTCGTGAGAGCATACAAATCTTTTATATATTTGACTCGATTAAACCCGCGTAACCAATGTGAGACAAGAAGTCAATTTTGTTTTTCAGACCGAAATTGTTTCAATTTATTTATAAAAAAAAATTGTCCAAACCAATATTTTTTAAATAAATAAAAATAATAATTCAAGTCAACTCATTGACCATAGGTTGCCTCACCCAACATATAGCCTGACCTTGGACTAGGTTGTAGACCAGGCTGGTTTTCAATTGTGGTTGTTTTTTAAAGTGTTTTTCGTTTAAAAATGCATTAAAATTATGTTTTTTTATTTTTTAAAAATTATTTTTGACATCAACACATCAAAATAATCTAAAAACATCAAATTTTGTTAATTTAAACTTAAAACAAAAATAAAATTTTTTTGATTTTTTTCAAAAGTGCTTTTGAAAAGCATTCCCAAACACTCCCCATTGATATTGCTGTTATTGTGGTTGAGGTTAAAAAAAAACTTTATAAAAACCAGTTTTAGTTAAGATTCATAGTTAAAATTAAAGTGTTTCGTTACAACTGTAGTTGAGTTTGAGATTTAATGAAAAATAATTTCATGTGTTTTTAGTTACATTCAAACCATCAACACATTTTCCATAAGCTAATAACTTTTTTAACTAGGTTATATTTTTTCATTTAATTAGAAGGGTGTTTTGAACTATATTAATAAAACAAAACTGCTAAAGTGTTTTTTATATTTATTTGATAAATTTAAAAGTTTAATAATTTTCAATATTTAATCTATGATTTAAATCTAAAAAGTAAAAAATACAAAAATAAATAATAAATCGCTATTAGTAATAAATATTAATTCAATTCAAAATACATGCTCGGATTGTAAAATATCTACTTTATGTTATTTTGTTTTTATATCGTGATAAGATTTTAAAATATTTACTTCCTATTATTTTGTTTTTATATTTTGGAATAATTAAAAAAATTAAGCATACTCAGAGGTACTTTGTCTATCGTTCTTTATTGTTTATAAATCTAAAAAGTAAAAAATAATAATAATTAAGTGAAAAACATCCAAAAGAATGTTTTTTTTTCTAAATTGAAGTTAAATCATAGTTTTTGATAGGTATCATAGTTATAAAAATGGTGTCGCCCCTTAACTAAATATTTTGACTATGAATAACCTCAACCACAAATACTATCACAGAGCCGAACACCACTATGGTTGAATCAAATGTTCCCAAGTATTATATTACTAAGTAATCAGACGTTCCCAACTTCCCAAATCTGCGAATGCTTGTTGGAGGGAGATGAACATCAAACAATTTTCGAGGGCTTCTCCTGCAACTTGGAGAGTTTACGCATGGATTTTTAGTGAATATGATAAAACAGTTCTTATTTAACAAAATACAGAAATTGAGAGCTTATATATATATATATGTTTTCTAACACTTCATATAACCATTATGAGGTTCTCTACTCACATATGCAACTCAATGCACAAATAGATACAAAAATATATAAAGAAAGACTTGAACAACTTATTATGATCAATTTTTTTATGGAAAACACAAAGCTTGACTGCCCCAGGAAGGGTTTGCATGAGCTCCAGGCAACTTCTTCAGTTACTTACTCAGACGATCGTTCTTCCCTATAGCTGTGAAGCTTGAGAAAATAATTAAAAATCAAATAGATTAAAAAAACCCAATTGAGCAAATAATTGATCAGATCAAGTGACAAAATCAGTACAATAAAACCCTGATTGAGCAAGAAATGAAGGGGTTTTAAAGGTTAATTAAGAAAAGTTAATCACCTGTAGAGGTATGAGAAAAAGAGTGACAAACGACACTATGAAAACGATTTTGAGGGTTGTTTTGATAGATTTAAAAGACAGAAAATAATAGAAGTTAAAACCCAGACAACTTCTTCCTCTTAATCTTCTCCACCCCCATTTGGTGTACTAGGCACCACAATACTTCCTTTGCCTTCTTTTTCCCGTGAATGACATTGCCAAATCTTTTTTCTCACGCCACCAATCATCAACAACTGATGACTGCTACATTACTCGCTATATGTAGAGTACTGTTGATTTTGGTAGAACAGCTCGCCGAGTAGAGAGCTGCTATGTTTTTTCTTCACTCCCACTAGCTATGATAGCCAAGGATTTGGTTTGGCTAGCAAGGGTGTGGAAGCTCTTACAGAAGACAGGTGACTTGTAGCCCCAACCAAGAGCTGCTATTTATTAAGAAAGGTATGGTAAATGCTAGTGGAGATTAAAAAGAAAAAAAAAAGGTCACTGTATTTTGCTTTGTTTTACTTTATGATTGTCATGGAAAATCCTTGAAAAAGACACATACCTTTAGCAAAAAGCTCTCTCCACTTTAAATAAGATAATCTTGCAATTCTTGTGGTCTTCCATCACCTTAAACCGCTAACAAAAGATAGACTCCCCATTGCTTCCCTCTTCCACTAAAAACAGATAGTATCAAAACTTGCCAATAGAAGCACTTTTAAGTTCAAACAGCTTAGTGGACAATTTTGTACGTGATGAACCATATCCACAATTTCATCCCTGCATTGAAGAGCTTGACCTACACAAACACTTTAAGTACAGTAATTCGATATTCAGGGTAGAAGGAAAAGAAATCCTATAAAACATGTTTGTTTTTGTAGTCACTCTATTTTTCAATTATTTCAATTACTCAAGGAAAATTCCCATCTTTTTTTTTCTGGAATGAGTCTATCCTCTATTCTTGATTCATTATTAGGATTCCAAATTCAAAATATGGAAACTAATCACTAATCCAGGACCACAATATTCAGAGAACTCCTCTGGTCAAACAAGTAATTGTCAGTAAAGTTGATTTTTTTCCCTTCAAATTCAAAGTCTTTACTTCATGTGCAGGTTATCGATTCAGCATTGGATAGGAATAGGAATGGGTGAAATACCTATTTACATGAATGAATTTGACAGACATATTTTTCAGAGTATCTCTTAAAATGGTGAGGGGAAAGCATTTCCATTGGCCTGATTATCATTTCAATGATAATAAATTTTGTATGCCCAAAGGTGTGGATCTGGACAAAATCCATTTCAGGACATAACTAGGCAGAGGTGAATCTCAAAATAGAATTCTACTATAACCTTATCCACGTCAAATGATCAACCTTATGTGCTAAGTGCTCAAGTAAATATTTCAAAGGCTCTAACCTTTTTTTATGAGTATCTTTATAGGACCTCCTGGCCAGCCAACCCACATTCTCTTTCTGTTATGTTGATATCAGCTATCATTTAAGCAGAAAACACTTTCTGTCTAAAGCATGTGAAATTTTTAATTCGAATTTCTTCTTCATCGTATTTTGTTGTTCTCTTCCTGCAGAACATTTCACCTAGTTATAAAATTGACTTAAAAAAATTAATAAATAAAATTAAGTCTTCAAACAACAAGTCTGTTTAGGATACAAAAATTCTTTATGGAACCTTTAATTCCCCCTGCCTGCATTTAAAAATCAGATCATGTATTATATTTCAACTAAATCTTAATCTCAGATATTAAAAATTATCACATAAATACTATTATTCCACTATTAGTTTATGGAAACATTTTCATCATATGGTGATTCAAAATCAATTGTTTGTTTGATTTCAACCAATAAATGTTTTTTGGCAGTACCATGATATCACAACACAGTCACACACCCAGATGTTTACATTATGTATACCAAAGCAATCTTATTTGTATTATGCTATTCAGCTGTCCAATTGATAGGTTAGAATTTCGTATTTTTTTTTATATTGTTCAAGCAGAGCATATTATCCATCTTGATTCTTGACATGCATGTTATGTTCATATGGCCTGTCTTATAGATCTTTCTTTCAATTTTGAAGTTATCTTATAAGCTATGATGCAAATGACTTCAATAGCACTACATTTCAAAAAGTCTTGCTCTAACGCTATCTTAACATCTATCTTATATCTCTTTCCTAAGAAGAAATTTAAAGATATGACCATAAGACCTCACTGCTGTAATCCTTTCTTCTACTTGTACTTTTGGCTGTCTGTTCATGATAGCATGCTTATATAGTGACTGAAATAAAAGCAACAAAAGTAAAATACATACATAAAGATATACAGTAGATTTTCGGGGAAAAAAATCCTATCAGTTACTACACATTAGGGAGATTAATTCCTATAGCCTTAAATAGTAAAAGATACAGTCTCAAACTACAACAATTACCCTACAAAATATGTATAAACAACCTCATATACTATGCATGCAAAAGCATTTGAAAGGAATAAGTGAGGTTAGATGTAAATGAATGACTGAAGGTTAATGTGAAAAAATTAAATCAAGGACAAAAAGTCAACCTTTCTCACAATCGTGTCTAACAAATTAAGAGTTTTAAATACACAAAATGTAACACTGAAGACAGCTTTACTGCCCCAAAAACTTGATAGTAACTTAAGAGTTCCAACTTAACATCATATGCATCATGAGGGAGCATCAAAATCCTCACACTGTTCCTTTTCTCCGCATGGCATAATAGGGACATCTGATCTGGGCAATTGAGGCTTTAATATTTTGTAGTCTCCCATAGTTTCAGATCCCCCAGCTGCTAACAGATATTATGAATTTCGTTCTGTTTTTCTTAATTGATCTTATGCTCATTGGATCATCATTGAAAATACTTGGTGCCTAAGGGCAGAAGTGACATAGAGAGATGGTCAGTACCCTAAGCCTTCAAGAATAGGCCGATGTGTAAAGAACATATGGACCAAACAGTTTGAATGAAATGCAAGAAAGTCACCAAAGATTGTGTGACACTATCATGAATTAGTCTAGTTGTGCAAAAAAAAAAAAATCATGAACTGCTTAGAATGCAGGAATCTTACAATATCCTAGTTAGACATGCAAGGGACAAACTTTACCATTGAACATAGGAAAGCCTTAGGGTGGGCCATGCATGGCCACAAACTGAAGAGGAGAAAGTGCTCAAACTGGCATCTCTGTTGGTTAAGGGCAATTTTTGGCTCTGATAATGCAGGTTTAAAGATAGAGTTTCATGGATGATGATGCACGCTCCTGACTGGTTAATTTACAAAATCACATGACCATTATAGACCTATGTGACACTTGAGATAAGAGAGGGGGGAAATTCATTTCAGTAATTCTCCAACTGTTAACTTGGCCTCCACACCTGGCACATCAATCAGCATGACCAACAAATAATTGGCCTTGGAAATTCAGAGTGTCTGAACTCTCTTTCTTTATCTGGAGGCAAGCAGATTGAAGGCCATGTGAATTCCAAAGGCTACACAATATCTCAAAAGGAACCTTTGAGAGAAAAAATTCAAGTTTACATGTTGAAGGATTAATCTTCTGCATGCATGCACCAATGTCAAGAACTGACTTTTACTTTATGCACACTGCATGATCCTCAGTATTTCTAGGTCTCTTGCAACCTTCTAGAAAGCTGCGCCATATGTGGGCATCTGGAGGGAAAGGCATGCAGGAAATCACTTTCTCTGCTTCCTCAAGATGTCCATTCCTAGCCAATAAGTCCACTAAACAATGATAATGATCCATTTCTGGTTCAATATGGTAGTTATTCATTTTACCAAACAACTGCATCCCTTCTCTGACTAAAGCACCATGTCTGCATGCTGTAAGCACCGCGATAAAAGCAACCTTATCAGGTCTATAACCTAGAAATTCCATATCATTAAACCTTTCTAATGCTTCCTGAGCACAGCCATTTATTCCAAGGGCTGAAATTAGAGCTGTCCATGTAATTAGGTTTCTCTCTGTCATACTGTCAAAAATTTTAACTGCACTTTCAAGGTGGCCACACTTTCCATACATGTCTATTAACACATTGCGGACAAAAATATCAAAATAACTGAAATTAGTCTTTATGAGGAGACCATGAAGAGAACTTCCCAGAGCAAGGTTACAGACCTTACTACACACACATAGAAGACTTGCATATGTGTAATTGTCTGGAAGCATTTGAGCAATACGCATGTGTTTAAAAAGTTCAAAAACCTCATTGTAATTTCCATTGCGTGCACAAGCTGCAATAACAATGTTCCAAGACTCAGTATCTGGTTCTTCAAGCTGAGAAAGAAACTTTAATGTCTCAAAGTATTGACCAGATCTGTTATAAATTCCAGCAATACTGTTAGCGGGAACAACAGCAAGTGGAATTTTAGAAGCCTTAACAAAGATCAGAGCATCAGTTATGAGACCATTCCTGCCATAGGAGGTAATAAGGGAGGTCAATACATATTCATTATTCTCATAGCCCAATCTTATAGTCAGGCCATGAATCTGCTTTAGCTCTAAGACCAATGATGATTTAAGAGCAGCAGAAAATGAAAATTCATTAGGTCGGAACCCTAACTGAAGCATTTCTAACAACAAAGAAACTGAAGCAGAAGAGCATTTATTTGCATAACCCAGGATCAAAGAATTCCAAGAGACCACATTCTTCTGATTTATCTCGCGAAAGCAGCAAATGGCATTATCCAGTTTATCACATTTGGCATAATAATCAACCAAGGCACTACCCAAATATACATCTGTTTCAAAGGCAATTTTCATTATTTTACCATGGACATATTCTCCACACATTGGGACCAGTAAACTGGTGCAAGAGTTAACGACACTTGCAAATGTGGTCTGGTTAGGCATTATTCCATCCTCAGACATTTTCAGAAAGACTTCTAATGCTTTTACAGGGTTCTTACTTTTAGAGATGGCGCTAATTAAGGTGTTCCATGTGACTACATCTCTACCATCTACTTCCTCAAACAATTTCTCCACTTGGGACAAGCTTGAACATTTTGCATACATATTGATAAGAGAATTCACAACTAAGACTTCACAATCAAACCCGTTTTTAATGATCAAACCATGTATTTGTCTTCCAAACTTCAAATCTTCTTCACACACCAACCCCGATAAAACACCCTCGAAAGAACATTTAGACAAAGAACCCTCTTTCCTAACAAGCTTGCGAAACAAAACAGCACAATCTTCCACAAAACCATGATGCCCCAACAGCGATATCATCGAATTCCATGTTATCAAGCTTTTATTAGGCATATCTTTAAAAACATGGAATGCTTCATCTAACCACCCACATCTTTCAAATAAACCCAGCAAAGCAGTTCCCACAAAAGCATCACTACTGAACAACCCGTTCTTCATTGCCAGTGCCTGCAACATAATCCCACGACCGACATCCATTGACACACACGATAACAAACCAGACAAGGTAAAGTTATTCGGCCTGAACCCACAATCTATCATCTCACAAAACGTTCTCCAAGCTTCCTCTAAATAACCATATTTACTATAACAACTAATAATTGAGTTGTAAGACACTTTGTTTCTTTCAGGCATATTGTCGAACACTCTGTGTGCCAATGATACTTGGTTTAACGATGCATAGAAGGTAATGATATTGTTGTAAACAAAGGTGGCTTGCTCTGGATTTGGCCTTATAGTAATGGTGAGCGCATGGAATGGTTTAGTTGTGTTAAGGGAACGAAGTTTTGAACAAGATTGGAGAAGTTGAAGGAGACGATATTGGTGGAGGAAATCTCCATGGAAGCTCATCAAGGAGGGAAAGATTTGGAAAGTGCATGTGGCTTAGGAGTTTTATGAGGTTCCGGTTTTAGCCCATGATTTTATTGGATTTTGTTTGGGCTTGAGATTTGGCAGGCTAAGGCTTTGTTATTGTATTAACAAATAAATAGAAGCCCATACTGGTTGCTGATAAAAAGAAAATAAGTTGGATTGTTAAGTGTAATTACTATTTTATTTTTTAAATAATAGAAATTAAGTTTTTGATTTAAAGGATTTTTAGTTTTTTTCTCTAACTTATTTTGTCATTAAAATATTTTTTAGGGATGTATGTGTCTTTCAAAAATTTTAACATAGTAAAAATATTCTCTTGCAATCATGGTCAACAAAATTTAAAATTGTTGACCAAGAGCTTTATTGAATTTTCAAAAGAATTGTAATAGTAAGAGTATTATTTTTCTCCAAGATCAAAAAAATATTGAATTGTTGGATAAGGGCATTTCAAGTTTTTTTTTTTTTTTATTTTATCTTTCAAAAAAAAGTTAATCATTTTTGTTATTTCAATAATAAGAATAGTTGTGGTGGTAGTAGTAGTAATAGTAGTAATAATAATAATAATAATAATAATAGTAACATTAATAACAATAATAGTTTACTATCATGGTTATAATAATAATAATAATAATAATAATAATAATAATAATAATAATAATAATAATAATTTAAAAAAATTATTTTTGATATTAGTACATCAAAATAATCTAAAAATATATATAAAAAATAATTTTAGATTAAAAAAAATCATTTTTTTAAAACACTTTTGATTGAAACGCTAATATCAAACACTATGCATGAATTTCTTGTTTCCTCTCTGGTGGAAAAATCGTTCTTTTATTTGATAGAACTCAATGGAGTAGTTTTGGCTGGCCAAAGCTGCTGGAGAATGCAAAATTTATTGAAATCGAGGGGAAAACAAAGAGAATTCATTACAAATACATTGATCCGTGCGCATGATAATTCAATGAACCGTTGAATTCGATGCCGATAGCTAGAATCTCTTAGTACATTCCATACATTTGGAACAAACTAAACATCAAGAAGGTACGTAGCCTCACTTCAGTTTTGCATTTCATCGTACGTTAGCTCTGCCGGGACTTGGAAGAGCTTGCATGGAGAGATTTTAATGGTGTCTGGGGTCTGGCCCTCCCGGACTGAGTCGTTTTGACTGGAAAGGGCTTAGAGCCGCCGCGTCCGATTCGTCGTCCGGATGTGATGCTGAGTTGTTTCGATTTCTCATTCAGCTCCTGCAAAACTCTTGCCAGGTTCTTCCTCCCGAGGTAGGGCTGGTCAAGATGTCTAGTTTCTGATCTGGCAAGCGTAAGAAACAGCAAAATAAGGCACACCCAGATCTTCAAACTGGCCATATTATCAGTATTTCTCCTCTTTGGCTCACAAAATTTGGTATAAACTCTAGCTAGTTTGTGTGATTCGAATGATCAAGAGACCTTATATACACTAGTAAACCTCCATTCTGAATCTATATTTAAACAAAGTGGGACAGTGAAGGGTCAAACTGGATTTGTTTTTCTCTGGAAAGTCTATTCAAGTTGAAGCCAATTGTTTATGAAAGATTAATTAGTACTACTGGGTCGAGCATCCTTGAAATTTTAAAGGTTTCTGCCTCTATCAATACTGCCAAATGCCTGCTGATATTAAGGCATTTAAGAACCTGGATCATGAGTGCTTGTCTAGTCATTATAAGCTTTTGGCCTTGCCATGGATATAGAATTAGTCTCTGCACTTCTAGCATTTGGAAAGGGCAGCCATTTGTGTACAGCTTGTCTCAGCCACTTTCCCACGTGATCATGTCAAAAACTTTTGAGTTCAACCCTATCTAATAGCTAGGTAGGCTAGTGTAATGAGTTTTGAATTAAAGAGTTTACTCTCGTGTTATCTATCTCAGATTCGAGTTCTGTGATTACTAATATAATGACAATTGGATATTAAATTGTATCCCCTCAAGTGAAAGTCATTTTGGGTTAAAAACTTTCATGAATTCACATTATTTTGTGCTTGATTTTTATCGAATAAAATGGAGGATGATGAAATTTGAACTCGTAATCGTTGAGTCAACAAGTCTCTGAAACCATGTTAAGGAACTATCTCACTTAAAAATTTAAATTGTTAGGTGAGACCCTAAAATATGATTTATATTATTCTCTAATACTGGAGACTTACATGGTCGTTAACTTCATGATCCGTAGGATTAATCGAGGCATGCACAAGCTGACCTAAATATCTACATTAAAAAAAAAAAAAAAAAAAGAGTCCACCACATGGCATTTTCTTCGTTGAGTTTCATAGGGTCGAGAGGAGAACCTCGGTGATGGAGACAGCCAGCAGGTAAGCTGAATGTAGTCGTCGTAGCTTTGCGTGCGCATGCGCATGTACAGATTAATACACAAATTAAGATAAGCTAACATGTTAACTTTTATATGTTATGATCTCTATAATATTAAATGTTTTGCACTCTTTATTAAAAGGGTTCTTAAACCTTCGAATACCGTTTAACTACATTTAATTAATCCTTAATCTAAGACAGTGTAGTTTTAGATGTGATGACATGCAAGTGACCGAAAGAAAAAGGTATAGGATGTTTAAACCTATATATTTACCTAATAGTTTTTTCACATGCCTGGATTTATCATTTAAAAGAAGGAGTTTAAATCTAATTTATGTTCATGCATTCTATTTTAAACAAGGTTGTCAATACCGTTCCGGTCGTCGTTCTAGTTTTTCTATTGGAACGGAACGTTTCAGTTTCGGAGTGTTTCGACATGCCGTTTCGAGATTGTATTGTTTATATATATATATATATATATATATATATATATATATATATATATATATATATATATATATATATATATATATATATATATAGACATTAAAGATATTAATTTAACAGAATATCCCGGACGTTCAGTCCGAATAAAAAATCGAGGCGAAAATGACATTGTTTTCGTCTCGATTTTTTTAATGGCATAGAACGTTCCGGCCATTCTAGCTGGAATGGAACGGAATTAACAAGCCTGATTTTAAACACTTGTATATTTATCATTGAGAAACTATATATAGGGAATAAGTTTAGCTTGTTCTTATATTTTATATCTAGTCTCCAATTTATTTTTTATTATTGTTAAATAATATATTGAAATCAAACGGTTAGATCACAACATCTTTCACCATGAGTCAAGAGAGTTCTTGCACTTAAACGAGCCTCTCAAACAAAGCCTTCCCTATCGTTTTCCCCGTAGAAATCAAGATGCAGAATACGGCCTTTGCAATGCATATAGAATTAGTCTCTGCACTTCTTGCATTTCGAAAGGGCATCCGTTTGTGTACAACTTGTCTCAAGCACTTTTCCACGTGATGTTAAAAACTTTCGAGTCCAATGATACGAGTTTAGAATTAAAAAGTTTATTTTTCTCGTGGTCTTAGGTTTAAGTTCTGTGATTGTTAATATGATGGTAACTGAAGATTTACATTGTCGTTAACTCTATGACTCATGAAATGAATCGAGATACGCGCAAACTAGTATAGACATCCACTCTTTGAGCCCAACCTATGACATTTTCTTCGTTGAGTTTTATAGGTTCGAGAGGAGAACTTCGGTGATGAAGACAGCCACTAGGTAAATTGAATGTAGTCGTAGTAACTTTGCGTGCGCATGCGCATGTACAAATTAAGATTAGCTAACAAATTAATTAGTTTTATACGTTATGATCTCTATAATATTAAATGTTTTGCACTTTTTATTAAAAGGGAATAAGTTTAGCTTGTTCTTCTATTTTATATCTAGTCTCCAATTTATTTTTTATTATTGTTAAATAATATATTGAAATCAAACGGTTAGACAACATCTTCCACCATGATTCAAGAACGTTATTGCACTTGAACGAGCCTCTCAAACAGAATAGGGCGTACGTTTTCTGATAAACGCAAATCAAAACAAGCTACAAGGAAGCTGGTGATGATGAAGGACAAGCCTGCAAGAAATTATTTTAAATATATTTGATTCCTGTGATGAACTATTTTTAAATATGAATTTGATGCAAGCATGCAATGGCCTCCATCATCGGATGTGTCCTTTCGGTCTCGAGAAGAATCGTTAATTTACAATAAGGTGGCTGGCCACCGGCGAACGTGGGCGATGGTGGTGTCTAAGGATTCGTAGGCTCTATTTGCCTGTTATTTTTTTATAGTCACGCACACAGCCATTCACAATACTTTTATAAATCTAAATTAACTATGTGCACGTACCAGTAATTGATTAAATATGAAAATTAATGTACATTGCATAATTTAATAAATTAAAAGTGTCTTGAACTTTGACAGAAATGCAAAAGCATGTATAATAAACTGGTTTATGATCTGTAATATTTGTAGTTATTAAAATAAAATAAAGAAAATAAACGTAATAAAGGGAGAGAAGAGGAGATAAAAGGTGGATATACAGTGGAAATACACTACAGTGTTACAAAAAAGACTACGGGCAAATAGAACTATTTGGGACCAGGGGTGGCAGTGGCCTCCTTCTGCCATTAAAAATGACCATTTGTTTTTTTTTTTAAGAAAAATGTTTAAATTGTGACATCATTGTAGTTGTAAGATCCCATTGAACAGTTCATACAATATATTTCGTGCCTGTTTGAGAGTGTGATTACTGTTACTTTTGAAAATATTTATCGTTTAGAAATGTATCAAAATGATATTTTTTTTAAAAATTATTTTTGACATCAGCATGATAGCGTTGTTCTTAGCAGCAAAACCAGATTACTTTATGGCGAGGTAGAGTTAATTTTATGGCGAGGTAGAGCTAAAATTATAAGATCGATGACTATTTTATAATTTGTCTACATTTATTATCAAATGTAAAATAAAGTGTTTTAAGAGATATGATGTGATATCAAAGGATTTGTGATCACAGATCTCAAGTTCAAATCAGGACGTGTACTTCTTGTAAGAGTTTAGAACAATCAGGAATTTATTCACTCACTTGGATGCACAAAATTTGTTATCTAAAAAGTAGTTGCTTAAAAATAAAAAACTAAATTAAGTATGTTATATTTATAATCATAAGCCACTAATTAATCAAGTGGTGCTTACGGAAATCAAAATAATCCATTCATCATCGCATGTTTTTGGTATTAAGAATTATTATACACGTTGACTGATCTTTCATGTACGATGATTTGTTGGGGTAATATTATAAGTATAATGTCGAACCTGAATTTCATTGTCTGCCATGATGTTTTCAATCATTAGGGTTTACGTTTGCAAGTGCTGGGAAGAATGGATAGCTCGAACGTTGCTTACAAGTTTGTATGTAACTGTAAGCATAAATCAGTCTTGCAATAGTAATCTGATAATGCACTGTCTTATTCAATTCAAAGGCAACAGGTGGCTTATATAAGCCTTACAAAGAGATAAAATGAAATCATAACAACCCACAATTTACGTGGTAACAAATAGGGAATTAGTTAAAGACTTAGTCTAGTGTCCTGGAAAATAGGACTTATTAATAATGCAATTTGACAGTGTCAACACTTTGACATATTCAACAATGCCTCCCCTAAACTGAATGTATACTTTCAGTTTAGTCCTGGTACCTCACATACTCCCAATGCTTTGCGTAACTTCAAAAATGCTTCCAGCTTGAGTGGTTTTGTCATAATATCTGCAACTTGATCTTGTGTGCCACAATGCTTCAACTCAACAATTCCATCTTTGGTCAAATCACGCAGGAAGTGGAACCTGACATCAATATGTTTGCTGCGTCCATGCATAACCGGATTTTTTGACAACTTAATTGTAGAGCTGTTGTCGCATAATACAGTAGTGCACTTGTTTTGAGAATTGCCAAGTTTTTCTAATACTCTTCTCATCCATACTCCTTGACATGCGCATGATGTAGCTGCTACAAATTCTGCTTCGGTAGTGGATAAAGTTACAACTGGCTGTTTCTTTGAAGACCACGACACTGCTCCTTCGCTGAGTAAAAACACATAACCAGATGTACTTTTTCTATCATCCACATCTCCTGGCATAGTCACTATCAGTATAGGCCACCAACTCTTTATTACCCTCCTTCTGATAAAAAATACCCAAATCCATAGTGCCCTTTCAGGTACCTTAACACCCTTTTTCGCAGCTTGCAAATGTATTTCAGTTGGATTAGCCATGAACCTACTAATGAGACACACAACATACATCAAATCTGGCCTTGTTGCAGTTAGATACATAAGACTCCCGACCAATTGTTTATACATAGTATCATCAACTTTTGTTCCGTCCGCATCCTTCATTAATTTAACACCAGGAACAATAGGATTCTTCACACTATTACTGTGTGCCATTCCAAATTTCTCCAAAATTTCTTTTGCATATTTCTTTTGACAAATATAAATGCCATCAGAATTTTGAAGAACCTCCACACCCAGAAAATATTTCATCTTGCCCAAATCAGTCATATCAAATTCAAGTTTGCATAGAAGTCTTGAATTTATCAAACAAGCTTTCATTATTTGCCAGTAAAAATCAAATCATCCACGTATAGGCTAACGATCAGAATTTTACCTCCATCTCCTGTTTTTATGAACAGAGTGTGTTCGTAGCTACACCTTTCAAATCCTTCTTTGACAAAGTATGTCTCAATCCGACTATACCATGCACGTGGAGCTTGTTTAAGCCCGTATAAGGCCTTTTTTAACCTGTACACCTTGTGCTCTTCTCCTTTCTTCTCATAACCCCGTGGTTGTTCAATGAATACAGCTTCATTTAATTCGCCGTGCAGAAAAGCGCTTTTGACATCAAGCTGGTATATAGTCCAACCATTTCGAGCAGCTAACGCGATCACCATGCGTATTGTATCCCATCGAGCCACCGGTGCAAAGACCTCAGTATAGTCAATGCCATGTTGTTGTGCATACCCCTTTGCTACCAGTCTGGCTTTACACTTGTCGACAGCTCCATTTTCATTGAATTTAGTTTTATAAATCCATTTTACTCCGATCCTTTTATTTCCAGCAGGTAAATTTGTCAGCTCCCAAGTTTCATTTTTTTCAATTGCCGCGATCTCCGTGTCCATTGCAGCTCTCCATTTTGGACTTCGTGCAGCTTCTTCAAAAGTGAGGGGATCTGCAAAAGAGGAAAATAAAAGTAAATCTCCACCAGCCACCTCATCTCCTTCACGCAAATCTCCACCATCCACCTCATCTCCTTCACGCCAATCTCCACCATCCACCTCATCTCCTTCACTGCCCGAGAAAGCAATTTGATTTCCCGAGCCCGAGTATTCTCCTCCACTCACGTAACTCTCCATCCAGAACGGTGCCCGTCTTCTTCGTCTCTCTAATGGACGCTCCATGGAGAGTCTACTTCTCTCTCCGTCTCCGGCGAACCCATGTCTCTCCTCTGAGGGGGAGCGATTGCCAGAGAGGTCACGCCTCTCTCCTTCTGCCGTGAGCCAAAGTCTCTCATCTGATGCTCCACCAGCCACCACTCTTCTGTTTCCCGATGAAGTTTCGGTGGAAGATCCATGCCTCCCTTCTGGTGGTCCTTCCGATGAGTGTACGGTATACTGCCGTCGGTTCTCAGGTGAGTGTAAAAAAGTTGATCTGTTTCTTGCAATTTCATCAAGTGGGTCGTCTGATCTTTGGCTTTCTTCCTCTGTTTCAGCACCTAAGTCCTCCGATCTGCGTCCTTCTTCGTCTGTCGCGACGCCAAGAGAGTTACCCATATATGGGTTTCGTCGAGAGCTACTGCAACCCACGGGTAAGCCAGCCTCTGCTCCTTCTTCTTCATTATTTTTATGGCATTCTTCCCATTCAAGTATGTCGGGTGTAGATGGGTCTGTCACAGACCAATCCCAACACTTAGTTTCTTCAAATATTACGTCTCTGCTTATTACAATCTTCCTGGACTGTGGATTATATAAACGATAGGCTTTAGACTCATCACTCATACCTAGCAGCACACACGGGAAGCTCTTGTCATCAAGCTTCTGTCTTAATTTGTCTGACACATGAACATGTCCAATGCATCCAAAGACCCGAAAATAGTTGACATTAGGTTTAACACCACTCCAAGCCTCTTCGGGTGTCATGTCCTTTCACTGCTAATGTAGGGACTTCTATTAAGAACATGTGTTGTCCAGTTCACGGCTTCTGGCCAAAATTTCTTTGGAACCTGTTTCTCCGATAGCATGCTTCTGACCATATTCATAATTGTTCTGTTTTTGCGCTCTGCCACCCCATTTTGTTGGGGAGTGTAAGCTGCAGTGAGCTGCCTGCTGATGCCATGATTTGTGCAAAAATTATTGAACTCAATAGAAGTGAACTCGCCACCTCTGTCTGTGCGTAGACAGCAGATGAAAGTTCCTGCTTCATTTTCAACCAGGTTCTTATAATTTTTTGAATACAGTAAATGCTTGAGATTTTTCAGCAAGTAAATATATCCATATTTTACGACTATAGTCATCAATAAAGCTGATGAAATACCTCTTCTTACTGTTTGAAACAGGTGTGATAGGACCACAAATATCAGCATGGACTAATTGGAGTCTTCGAGATGCTCTCCATAAGCTTGCTCTTTGGAATTGCCTCCCTGTGTTGCTTTCCCACCAAGCAATCGGTGCAAACTTTGGATGAATCTTTCAGCTGTGGTAAGCCTCTGACCATTTGTTTATTCTGTAATATTCTTAGTCCATTAAAACTAAGATGACCATATCTGCAATGCCAAAGCTGAGTATTGTCTTCAATGATTGCTTGAAAACAATTCTCAGTTTTTGGTTCTACCTTTGCATGCACCTTTAAACATCCTGTTTGCAGACATTGTTGTTTGTAGAATAAGCCCTCTTGAAGGATGATAAATTTTGCAAACTCCCATGCTGAATTAAAATAGCCACTCCTTTTCTCTTGCATTTGTCCAATGCTTAATAAATTATTTCTTAACTCAGGTATGTAGAAAACATCTGTGATTACCTGAGTAAATCCAGCAAGCTGCATTCGTATTGTACCCCTTTCCCTAGCACCATCATTTTGGAATCATTTCCCAGTTTTACAGACTGCTGAAAGTCCTCATCAAGGTCTGAAAACCACTGTTTGTGTGCACACATGTGATTGCTGCACCCTGAGTCAAGAAACCAGGTATCTTCTTGACTGAATTGATTAAGCTCCACATATGACATTAGCAATAATTCTTCTTTCTCCTCAAGCTCTGCATAATTTGCTTCTTTCTCCCACTTTGGACACTCATACTGAAAGTGCCCTAATTGATGACATTTATAGCATTCTATAAATGATTTGTTGAATCCTGGATTAGTTCTTCCCCTGCCTCTTCCCCGAAATGCTCCACGCCCTTGACTGCCTCGTCTGCCACCACCATATCTGTTATCATGGCCACCACCATATCTGTTATCATTACCATAGGTTACCTTTAGAGCCTGTTCATCTCTTACATGCCCATTCATCCTCTGCTCATGCACCAGTAGACTGCTTTGTAGTTCATCAATTGTTAGAGTGTCCAAGTTGTTGGATTCCTCAACCGAACACACTACATAATCAAACCTTATAGTCATTGATCGCAATATTTTCTCAATAATCATGACTTGTTTGATATTTTCACCATGAATCTTCATCTTATTGGCGATGATGAGTGTTCGAGCAAAATATGCATCAACACTCTCCCCTTCTTTCATTTGTAAAATTTCAAACTCTTTGCGAAGAGCTTGAAGTTGTGCTCGCTTAACTCTTTGTAGATCCTTGATATTTCTGCTTCATGGAATCCCAGATGTGTTTTGATGTTTCTCTGTTGAGAATTGTTTCCATAATAGTTCGATCTATAGCCTGAAACAAATAATTTTTAACTTTCAGGTCCTTCAGCTTCAGGTCTGCAATGGATTGACGTTGTGCTTCAGTGATCTCAATTCCTTCTGCTGCAACAGGGATGCCCTTCTCCACCAAGCTCCAGTATTCTTTTGAGCGCAGAAAATTTTCCATAAGCATGGACCAATGATCGTAATGACCATCAAACCTGGGAATTGCAGGTTGAACAAAGCTATTCTCGGCTGCCATCTGATTGCTTTCAGTGATGTGTTGAACTCTCTGTGTTTGGCTGTAAACTCTCTGTGTTTGAACTCTCTAAAACTCCCTGTGTTTGATTGTAACTCTCTGTAAACTCTCTGTGTTTAAACTCTCTAGAACTCTCGTGTTTAAACTCTTTGAAAAACTGCAGTTTCTCTTCTCTCACTCTTTCACTCTCTTACAAGCAGAATCTATAACCTGCTCTGATACCACATGTAAGCATAAATCAGTCTTGCAATAGTAATCTGATAATGCACTGTCTTATTCAATTCAAAGGCAACAGGTGGCTTATATAAGTCTTACAAAGAGATAAAATGAAATCATAACAACCCACAATTTACGTGGTAACAAATAGGGAATTAGTTAAAGACTTAGTCTAGTGTCCTGGAAAATAGGACTTATTAATAATGCAATTTGACAGTGTCAACACTTGACATATTCAACAGTAACTATGTATGTCCGAAGAGAAAATTCAGATAGCAGTATTTGTCCCTATGTTTTAAAAAAAAATAAGAATTTTTTTTAAATATATTTTAAATTAAAAAAATGTTAGAAAATAATATAAATTATATTATAGGACCTCACTTACAAGTTTAAGCTTTTAGGTGAGATGGTTCTTTAATCTGATATCAGAGCCTTGTTGACCCAGCGGTCATAAGTTTGAATCTCACCACCCTCATTCTATTTGATAAAAACTAAGTACAAGGTGATGTGGGTCTATGCAAGTTTCAAGCCCAAAGAACTTTCACTTGAGTGGATGTTTTAGAGAATAATGTAAATCATATTATAGAGCCTCACTTACAAGCTTAAGCTTTTAGATGAGATGATTCCTTAACAAAGATTTAGTGTTTTTAGATTATTTTTATGTGTTAATATCAAAAATATTTTTTAATAAATAAACAATATTATTTTGATGAATTTATAAACAAAAAATATTTTCAAAAACAATCATAACCAAACTCTCAAATTCAACAGCGCAATGGATCATTCCTACCTCCGAACTTAATAATCCAAGCTTGGCAGACATGGTGTTTTATTAATTCCAAATGAATCAGACCTCTATAACAATTTTAATAAATTATATTTAATTAGAACACACATAAATTAATTAACCAGAAGATTGTAAGAACAAATATTTCAGATAGGATTTTTTTGTGATTATGGAGTATAATCTCAAAATCCTATGTGCATGACTGTTTAAGGTATCCACATGACCACTAAAATTTAATTTCAATTGGCTATAAACTACTTGTTGACTCGCGATGTTGTGTGCCTTATTTTTTAATATATATATATCCATGATTGTAAATACAATGAAAAAAAAAAAGAAAATAAATATAAGACGAGGGTGTGAGTTAAATATATTTATTTTATTTTAGTTAGATAATAATTTTTTTTAAATGATTATAATAACCTATAAAAACAAAATACTCTAAATGGAGATAATGATGTAGACCAATTCCTAGCTCATTAAATTGTAGAAGGGCAAAATTTAGGTAAATTATAATTTATTGTAAATTAACACAGTAAATATATAACTCGAATAAATAATAATTATACTATTATAACTCAAAATAATTTATATATAATTTCAAAGAATTTATCCCACATTATAGCTTTTTCTTTATTAGACTATTTACCAGGAGAACTTTTATTTTATGATGATGTTATTCGGTAATTTCAAAGTATACGGCGTCTACTTAGTGGATCGCCGTGGGTTCAAAGCTAACAAATTTTATAGAACCCTAAAAGGATCTAAGCTCCATTAAATCATCGTGGGCTCATAGCTAACAGATTTATGGGCTCCAAGAAAAGGCCCAATCGAGCCCAAGGAAATGCAAGATTCCAGCCCAATTACAACGGCCTGTTGGGAGGATAGTTTTGTTTCCCTATTGGGCTCCTGGATCCCATGAACCCTAATACAAGGAGATGATTTTTTAAGACAAACCGGTTGGGATTTAGGATTTTGAGGGAGGGAGCTATGGTTTTGAATATATTTAGCAATTGAAAAGGGTTTACAAAGTACTATTTCTCCGTTATTTAATCCAAGATCTATCAGCTTAAAACTTTGCTTATGCCCTGTGTGGAGGGTATTAATGAGTCAACTCATCTAAAAATTTAAGCTGTTAAGTGAGACATCATAATATGATTAATATTATTCTCTAATACACCCTCTCAAGTAAAAACACTATTTCATCCTATTTTTTATGAAATAGTTGTGAGATTTGAACTCGTGATCATTGGATTAACAAGACTATAATATTATATTAAGTAACAAACTCATATAAGTGATTGTTTGGGAATGTGGTTGCGGTTGTTTTTTAAAATGTTTTTCATTTATAAATGCATTAAAATGATATTTTTTTATTTTTTTTAAAATTTATTTTTGATATCAGCATATCAAATTAATCTAAAAACACCAAAATTTTTTAATTTAAAGTAAAACATATTTTTTTTAAATTTTTTTTTCATAAATGCTTTCTAAAAGCACTTTCAAACACCTTCTAAGAGGTTAAATTATTAAATAAAATTTTATAATATAATTTATATTATTCTTCATAACGTGATTTATATTATTCTTGAAATTTATAAATCGATTCCAAAAATGGAAAACTGAAGTGGCAAGAGAGAGGGAGAAACATAGGGTAAGGACATGGAGCAACTTGCGTGAACAAAAAGCTCCAGCCAGCATGCATTCTACTTCATTTCCTGTCTCATATATCCATTATTTGACACATTTGACGCATACAGCTCAAGATAGAAAGAGACAGAAAGAGAATGGCATGCCATTGGCATTAAAAAAAGGGAATGACTTTCCCATGGGATTGCTTTCATGATTCTCTCATAGCATTCACTATCGTCAAGGATCACAAAAATAAAATAAAAGATTTGGTGGATTAATTGGCTAAGCAGTGACCTCATTTGTTTCTGGACAAAGAAATCCGCTACTTCATGCAACTTCCGAGCTAGAAAAGGAGCCTCAGCTAGATCTTTTCTATAACTATGAAGGTTATTATTACTGATTAATGAACATGGATAGTCTCACAATCATAATTTCTTTTTGAGTTGATTGAGAAGATGAGTTTAGTTTCCATACAGGTGATTAAACCTGAAGATATCATTAACATTTTGTATGAAATAACTGTCAAGAAACTATCTCATCTAAAAGCTTAAACTGTTAGGTGAGTTCTGGAATGTGATTTATATTATTCTCCAATACATCCCTTCAAGTGAAAGCTTTTTGGGCTTGAAACTTACACAGTACTTGATTTTATCACATAAAATAGGGTGGTGAAATTCGAATTCGTGACTGCTGGGTCAACAAGATTTTGATAACATGTTAAGGAACCATCTCACCTAAAAACTTAAATTTTTAGGTGAGGTCCAGAATATAATTTGTATTATTTTTCAACAACAACAGTGGAGCATCTAGAATCGGCTGGATTTAGAACTTGTAGATCGATGAGAGATGGCTTTGATATATACATATAGATGTCCAAAGCCGAAAGGTTTGAAGTCTGCAAGTCATCAACATGCCCACCTGACATTTTATCTAAAGTAATCTTGGCAAGTGAAGCAGATTCAATGTTCTTTTGACAATTCCTGGGTTTGCAAAGTGTAATGGTATAATCTTCTTTCCCAAAAAGTTTGGTGAGCCCATGATTCATATGCATGTGCTGCATGACACCTCAAAAAAATTATGTTATCTTGATTTATATGCTTACTTTTAACAGAGATCTTTAGACATGCATGCCTGGTTGCCTAGGCAGTCTGCACTTTTTCTCCTTGGATAGCTTCTGCTGGGTGATTTTGAAAATTCCTAAACTTCTGACCTAGGAAACTGCCATAACTTTTTTTGCTTTACCCCCACGAGATCAAGATTTGTGTAGAAAATAAAATTTAATTAGTTGTCTTGAAAGGAACAAGAGAATGTTTGGAAGCTTTATCTCAAAAGAACACAACCATTTTCATGGTCGAGAGCATTGATGCAGACAACCCTTCTTCCTCCACTTGCTTAGGTCATGGTCACCAGTGTACAAAGTTTTGGGCCTACCATTAGCATTAATCGTGTGTGATTTCAGATCCTACAGGTTCAAAAATTCATTTAGAGTTGTAGATTTGAGGCCAGTGTGAGTTTCTGATTAGTATTATCATCGTCCATCCTGCCCGATTATTGTATTATCTAAAACTTTTAAGGACAGTATGAGTGCTCTCGAATACTTGATATACACAGTGATATTGTTTTGAGAGAATTTAGATTTATTTTTTTTAGATTTGAGGAAATTTCACTCTTGAAAAGCGTATTTTATGGATCCAGGTGAGCGAGTAAAACCCTAATTGTTTTAGGGTATTATAAGAGATGTACGTCTTGACTCAAACTCAAAACTTTATATGTAGATCTTAATCCTTTTATTATCACGCCACACTTTAAATTGTTAAGGACAAAAAATTAAACTAAGAAGAGGTTATGCATGGATTGAAGGCCACTCACACTAATGCGAGGAGGGAATAGGGCATGAGAAGATTAAACAACTGTCGTTCTTTAATCTAATTCTTAAGAAAATTGACCACATAAAAGCATACATTTGTATTACGTCGTGAGATCTGAAGGAAAGGCTTTCACTCTCGAAAATCCCTTTCAACTCAAGATTGGAACCAAGGAATCGTACCTTTCAAGATTGTCCACGTAGAGATCAAAATGGTTAAAGAGTTATCTTATTTAAAAGTTTAAAGCTATTAGATGAGGTTTTCATAATATAATTTATATTATTCTTTAATACCCATCTTTCAAATAAATAAATTTAAAAAATGATTTGAAACTTATACACAAACTCACATTATTTTATGCTTGATTTTTATCAAATAGAATGAGAGTGGTGTGATTCGAACTCATGGCCGTTAAGTCAACAAAACTCTGATACTATATCAAAGAATCATCTCACCTAAAATTTTAAGCTATTAGGTAAGGTTCCAGAAATATGATTTATATTATTTTCTAATATACCCCTCTCAAGTGAAAAGCTCTTTGGACTTGAAACTTGCATACATACTCAAACTACTTTGTGCTTTTATTTTTTATCAAATAGAATGAGGGATGGTGAGATTCGAACTCATGACCACTGAGATCAACAAGACTCTAATATCATATTAAGAAAATCATCTCATCTAAAAATTTAAATTGTTAGTTAAGATCCTAAAATACAAATTTCTATTATTCTCTAACAAAACCTATGTCATGGTGCCAACAAATCATAACCACAAACATGGAAATCATCATGTTCTTGGTAAAGTTACACCACCATCCCAAACAAGGCCTAAATCTGCTTCCAGATTAATGTATTTTCATTTCTAATGAATTATAACAATGTTGAAGCTTAAAATCTCTCATCTTCAAAACCTTGGCTCTTAATTAAGCATTTATTTTGCCCATGCTCTAAAATCAAAGGTCCCTACAATTGCAGCAACGCCATTGATCACAAGCAAAGAGTGTTGTCTTTTTCCTTTATGTTACTGGAACAGATATTATGGGTGTACAATAATTAGAGCAGTGTCGATTTTTACTAATGGGGTCCCAATTTGGTTGGTCATGAAACCATGCGCGATGAATTATTATTATCTTACAGCATGTGAGATGTCGATTGTGAAATCAGCATTGCTAAATACTTCTTTTGCCTGATCGAGAGGATACAAAAAAAATTCTTCCTCTTAGCTATTATTTTGCCTCATATTATGTATCTTACTGTTAAAAAATAATATAAATTATATTTTGAAATCTTATTTAATAATTTAAGTTTTTAGATGAGATGATTTCTTAATATAGTAACAGAGCCTTGTTGACCTAGCGGTCACGAGTTCGAAATTTCATCACTCTCATTGTATTTGATAAAAAGCAAGTACATGATAGTGTGAGTCTATGCAAGTTTGAAGCTCAAAAGACTTTCATTTGAGGGTGTTTGTTAGAGAATAATATAAATTATATTTTGATCTCTTACCTAACAGTTTAATATTTTAGATGAGATGTTTACTTAACACTTATTTTCATGCTCGTTGTCATAAGAAAACAACTTTCCTAAACATCAAGAGCGTAGATGCTTTAATCCATTCAACAGGCAAATCTTGCAGGTATTATGAGAAGGTGAGGAGATTTGAAAAGGTCTACAAAGCTTAAAATTCGAATGAAATCTGAATTCCATTATCCAATTATCTTATAATGTTATGATAGTAACAACTATATATACGTAATGAATCCCAATTTTATAAAATAAATTGTGTGAATATATTAAATTATTGGTCAGCAAATATTAAACTCTATCAGCTGCACAACAGTGCATAAGGGATGATTCAAGCATAAACATGATCACGACTTGCATATTCTCACTAGCCATGCATAAAACCTACTTTATGGATCCTGAGAAGTAAATAAAATTCTGATTATCTCAATTTTTTTTTAAAATATACATGTTTTGATTTAAACTTAAGATTTTTTATTTATATCACAAGCTCTCAATCATCATAATTACAGTGGTGGGTGCTTGAAATAGATAGAAGATATGCGTTGATTAACTGTAGAATTGAAATTTGCTAAATGGTTTGCTAACAGATTAACGTGTGGCATATTCAGGATGGAAAGCCATGGTCGGAGCAATTTTTAATGTTTGAATTTTTGTTTCCTCCTGTGGGTTGAGTAACTTAAAATATTATTTTTCACCTATCTTTTACTCCATGATAAATCATTGAAAATATAGACAAATATAAAAAATAAAAATAAAAACTAATTCATTTTCTCATAATTCACTTTTCAAAAACAATTCAATTTTTGACAAAAAAGCAGACCCTAACTTTTAGAGATCGGGGTGCCTAGCAAAAAACTGAAAATAGCATCACAAATCTATATTTAGGCTTGTTTAAAAATATATTTGAAATTGTTTTTAAAAATATTTTTTACTCAAAAATTCATTAAAATAATATTTATATTTTTTTAAAATTATTTTTAACATCATCCCATTAAAATAATTTAAAAATATCACAAAATTAAATTTAAAATAATTATATTTTAGAAAATTCTTGCCAAACACCCCTTAATACCTAGAAAATGAGACAAATAAATGATTATCTTGGATCACGAGCCTTGACTGGTGGCTTTCACGTTTTGCAGATATGAAAACATTAAAGCAGCTGATAAATCAACCTGCCAGTAGCCCCCCCTCCTCTCTCTCTCTCTCTCTCTCTCTCTCTCTCTCTCTCTCTCTCTCTGTCTATATATATATATATATATATATATATATATATATATCTGTCTGTCTCTCTATCTTCTCTCTCTCTTTCTCTGCCATTGTCCTTTTCCAGGGCTGCAGCAAACTTAGCCCCTTCCGTCCTCGCATGCCTCACAATATCTTCTGACTTTGGCTTCTCACCAGGAAGAGAGATGGATGTAGAAGTCTACAGCAGCGTTGGTGACTGTTTTTCGCTTTCTTTCAAAATCGATTTTTTAAAAATGTTAAAAAAACTGTTATTTTTTTATTTTAAATTAACTTATTTTATGTGTTTTTTAGATATTTTGATATGCTGAATTTAAAAATATTTTTTAAAAAATAAAAAAAATATTTTAATACATTTTTAAATAAAAAAAACATTAAAAGCTCGTAATTCAATGTGATTGGAGCACTGATTTTTAAAAGATGATAATTTTGTTGTATTATTATATGATTTATATATTAAAATTTGCTTAGGATTTAGGAGATGAATTTAATTTGTCAGTGTTTGTAACTTAAGTGTGTTAGAATTGATGAAACTACAAGTAATTTAATAGATACAAATTCTCTTAACACGATTCACTTCTTTATTTATTTTTTTGGGGGATCAATTGTGTGATATATATTGTTCATGTGAAAATATTATCTAATTTTCCGATAATGTTTTTTTTTTTAAAAAAAAAACAAATTTCTTTCCTACAACAAAACGTTTTGGGCTAAACAGATAAACCTAATCTAAGATAGTAGCCATTGTGTACTGCCTTTGAAATCAAACTAAACATGAAAGTACGTACAGCCTGAAAATTGACTGCCATAATTTTCTTCTGTCAGGACATTCTTTTGAGCTCAAGGTTTAAGAGGAAGGAGGGTGCAGATCAATTTAATTAGAGAGGTAGATCGTAAAAATTAACACATTGAATGCTGTGAAAAGTATGTACCCGAGAAACTTGACGTAATGATTAAAAAAAACTTGTAATCTGCACAATATATTTGTATTTCGAGTTAGAACATGTA